>QQZM01000011.1:69027-80928 GCA_013365045.1 Geotrichum candidum | reverse complement strand
AGCAACAGCAACAGCAACAGCAACAGCAACAGCAACAGCAACAGCAACAGCAACAGCAACAGCAACAGCAACAGCAATCACAACAGCAACAGCAACAGCAACAGCAACAGCAATCACAACAGCAGCAACAACAAGAATGGACGACAGATCTTTTGGGATTCAGACAAAATTTGGGCATGTTTTCCAATTCTCAAAGCTCAAGTAACTCGCATTCTCTGCTTTCGCCTTCACGTAATAACTCATGGTCGTCGCTACTAAACTCAGTTGACAAATCACTGAATCTTACTCAACCAAACAACTGTACATTATTTAGCTGCTCTTCAGTTAATAATAATTCGACTTCATTCACTACTAAGACCGATGATACATGTAAGAACCGAAAGCCTGTTGACATGACAAATCTTTCTCGATCCGATCTGCAAAAGGCGACTAAAAAGTTTTTGCAATCCAACGATGTTATTATGCGGCTACCACCAGACATCCGTTCGTCTGTTAAAGAGCAAATATTCCAGATGTGTCTAGTAAGAGTACTTACTCTTTACATTGAAAACAGATTCCGCGATCTAGAGCGTATCTTTAACAATGAATTCCAAAAACATGAGTCTTACCAGATTGGACGTTTATTGAAGAGTCTTCATATGGTGATAACTTACACGTATTCAACATGGGCAGGCCGTACTGACGATGACTCGCTTTTCCCCGGCTACTGTAGCCCAGCTTCAGCTGAAAAATACTTCTATGCTTCGCAGAATGCCGGTAATAAGATCGATAAAGACAAATTCGTGAAAATGGTTTCTGCTAGCCTGGTGTATATTGGCCACTTGCCACGGTTTGCTTTGAGTGATGTTCAGTCGGCAATTGTCTTAGCCACAGAGCTTTAGGCTGTTGATTCGTTTCTATTTATTCCTTTGAAATATATATCTCATCTTTTCTCTCTCTATAGAGTGTGAGTTCCATTAAGTCAATTTTACAATGTTTATAATGGGATCCACAGGTAAGTAGTGGTGACCTTGAAGGATTTTCTTTGATACACGGGCTTAGTTCATGGTGAATTTGGCAGCATCAATGGTCGAATCCCCAAATCTCTGGTAGGGGGACTACTTGATCAGCCTCACCGAGGAAAGTAGATAGATAATCAGTTTATTGTCTCTCGGATGAAAGCATTCCAGAACCAAAAGTCTTTTTTTTATGTTAATTTTTTTTTAATTTATTTAATTTCCTTTTATTTACGTACCTTTTAGATATTAGCACAATACACAGATTTAATAATAATATTATACATGGATGGAAGAGAACTCAATAAATGGCTGTTTCTTATAAATGAGAAAATTTCACTACTTACGGAATTATAATAAAATCACGTGATAAGGATTTATTACACGTTGCACTTTTTATTTTTCAACTTCCAACACTTCCGCTTCTCCTTCTTTCAACCCTTCATAACACCAATCTTGACAACAAAATGTCACAATATTGTATGATTTACGATGTAAGTTTTCTCATAGCCTTTTGAATTGTTCAAGCTAACTTTATTATAGGCCAATGCGGCAGACCAACCCTCTGTTCAAGAGTTCAAGAATATTTTTGAAAAGGGCAATGATGATGCTAAAATTGATGCCATGAAGCGTCTCCTCGTTATCATGGTCAATGGCGAGCCTCACTCACAGCTGTTAATGCACATCATTCGGTTTGTGATGCCTTCGAAAAACAGGGAGCTCAAGAAGCTGCTTCAATTTTACTGGGAAATTTGCCCCAAGCGTCAAGCCGATGGAACTCTCAAGCAAGAAATGATTTTGGTTTGCAATGCTATTAGAAATGATCTCAGACACCCCAACGAATACATCAGAGGTGCGACCTTAAGATTTCTTTGCAAGTTGCGTGAACCTGATCTTCTGGATCCTTTGGTCCCCTCAATTCTTTCTTGCCTCGAGCACAGACACGCGTACGTCCGTAAGAACGCTATCTTTGCAGTTTACACTATCTCGACATACGCACCCCACCACATCCCCAACGCTGCTGAGCTTCTCTCCGAGGTTTTGGCTACCGAAACTGACGCTACTTGTATTCGTAATACTTTTGTCGCTCTTAGTAACATGGACCGCGACAGAGCATTTGAGTTCCTTGTGCAGAAGGCCCAACCCATTGCGACTCAGGACGATCTTCTGCAATTGGCTGTTATTGAGTTCATTCGCAAAGATGCCATCATCAATCCTCAGCTTAAAAACTCTTACATGTCTATTGTCTTTGACATTCTTGAGTCTTCCTCCAACACTGCTATCTACGAGGCTGCCAATGCTCTGACCAAGCTTTCTTCCGACCCTAAGGCTATTCAGGGTGCTGCCAGCAAATTGGTCGAGCTCGCCGTTAAGGAGTCTGATAACAATGTTAAGCTTATTGTTTTTGAAAGGGTTGAAGAGCTTCATTTACAAAACCCTAACGTTCTCAACGATCTCACCATTGATATCCTGGCAGCCCTTTCTAGTCCTGATCTGGATGTTCGTAGAAAGGTTCTCAACATTGCCCTTGGCATGGTTTCCAGCAGAAATGTTGATGATGTGGTCAAGTTCTTGAAGAAGGAACTTTCCAAGACTGTCACACAGGACATGGACAAAAACTCAGAATACAGACAGCTTTTGATCCAGGCAATTCACTCTTGTGCCATCAAGTTTGTCGAAGTTGCTGCAAGTGTTGTTGATCTGTTGCTTGACTTTGTTGGCGACAGTAACTCCAATTCTGCTGTTGATGTTATCTCTTTCGTTAAGGAGGTTGTCGAAATTTTCCCGAACCTTAGATCATCTATTCTCAAGCGTCTTTTGCAAACTCTGGAAACTGTTCGCAGCGGAACTGTTTACAGAGGTGCTTTATGGATTATTGGTGAATACAGTCTGGAAGAGCATGACATTCAGGATGCCTGGATCCACATTCGTAAAAGTTTGGGAGAGATTCCTATTCTTGCTTCTGAAAGACGCCATCTAGCCAACGGTGACGAGGAAGAATCCGAGGAGAAGCCTGTTGAGTCTCACAAGCCCAAGATTCTCGCTGACGGTACTTATGCTACTGAATCTTCTTTCACTTCGAAGGAGCCCTCCGAAGAGCACAAGGCTAACAGACCTCCTCTCAGACATCTCATTCTCACTGGAAACTACTTTGTTGCCGCTGTTCTAGCTTCTACTCTTACCAAGTTGGTCCTTAGATATCAGAAGATCAGTAAGAACGAGGCCAGAAAGAATGCTCTCCGTGCTGAAGCTTTGCTGATTCTCACTTCGATTCTCAGAGTCAGCGAATCTGAGATTGTCACAAAGAAGATTGATGAGGATACCTCTGATCGTATTTTCTCTTGCATCAAGGTTCTTGCCGAAGGTTACAAGGAGGAGGAGTTTGAGGAGGCTTTCCTTGTAGACAGTAAGAACGCATTCAAGGTTATTGTCCAGGCTCAGGTTAAGCAGCGCGCTGAGACCAACGCCATCGAAAAGAAGAAGAACGCTACCCAAGTCGACGAGAGCGTCGTTTTCAGACAGTTTGCTGCTACCACTATTACTGACAACACTGCTGATGATCTTGAGCAAGACATTATCAGAGCCATTGGTTCTTCCGAGAAGACTACTGAGAAGCCCACTTCCAAACTCAGCAGAGTTGTTCAGCTTACTGGTTACTCCGATCCTGTTTATGTTGAGGCCTACGTCACTGTCAACCAGTTTGATATTGTCTTGGATGTTTTGATTTTCAATCAGACTTTTGACACACTTCAAAATCTGTTTGTCGAGTTTGCCACTCTTGGTGATCTCAAGGTCTTTAACCTACCCACTCCAGAGAACGTTGGCCCTCAGAGCTTTCACAGTGTTCAGGCTACTATTAGAGTCTCTTCTGCTGATGCCGGTGTCATCTTTGGTAACGTTATCTATGAAGGCCACTCTGGTAGCGATGGTAACATTGTCATTCTGAACGATGTTCATGTTGACATTATGGACTACATCAAGCCTGGTAACTACTCAGAGACCGAATTCCGCACTATGTGGAGTGAGTTTGAATGGGAGAATAAGGTCAACATTTCTGTCCAGTGGAACTCTCTTAGAGGTTTCTTGTCATACCTGATGAAAAACACAAATATGGCTTGTCTGACTACCAGTGCTCTAGGTGATGAAGAAGAGGATGACTGTCAGTTCTTGAGTGCCAATCTGCATGCCAGAAGTACATTTGGCGAAGACGCGCTTGCCAACTTATCAATTGAGAAGGACAGCAATGGAAAGATTACTGGCCATGTTAGAATTAGATCTAAGGGCCAAGGTCTTGCTTTGTCGCTAGGTGACCGTGTTGCTGAGCTTCAGAGACAGCATGTCTCTGCTACTGCCAGCAAGAAGGCACTGGCCAACTAGATTGCAAGCATATGAATTGAAAGATATGTAGTTAATGTGACAGGTTTTATTTTCTATTATACAAGGGTTTATCATTTTTTTAATTTTATTTACAGATGTTTTTTTACAAAGATTATCAACAAATACGAACCACATTTACCATCTAGCAGGGAACTTCTCCTTGCCCTCGAAAATGAGACCGTATGCACTCAGAAGAACTCTGGCATCAGGGTCAACCTGCGCAGTGGTATGAATAGTAACGTCCATACCAAAAGTACGGGGCCAGAGTTCTTGGTTACCCTCGATCTCAGGGAAAAATCTGACATCGTTGGCAGTCAGACCAAAAGAGATGTTACCATATCTGTCACCAGCAGCGTTTGAGATACCGGTGAAAGTCTTTGATCTCGGTAAAACGATTTCTGATAAGGTCGACAGAAACTGTGACATTGCTCTTCCCTCAAGGTGGGCCTTGGCACCAATGAGAACACCCTTGCGGAGCTTCCAAGTAGGAACGTTGGTCTTCGAGTAGACGGAGTGGGGCTTGACACCAGTAATTTGTTGTAATTGAAGAATGGCGGGGATAACAGCGTCGGTGTTTTCGCGACCCTCCTTGACGAAAGTATTGAGAGAGATGCCGGTAATTTTGGGGACGTTCTTATCGGTTCTACGCTTAACGTTGGGAGTCTCGACAACGGTACCACGAGGAGGCTTGACAGTACGATTCAGATGGTAAGGCGAAGTACCATCCCATTCACGGAACTTTTGACCGACCTTGTCGACACCTCTGTGGTTGTAGTTAATAAGCAAAAGATCTGATACAACCGTGTTAGAATGATGATCAGCGACACGGTCGGGGTTGGTAGCAACAGGTTTAAATGCGCTGGAGAGGATAGAGTTCTTGGGGATTAACAGCTCTCTAAAACGCGATGAGACCTGCGCGTTCTTAAACTTGACTGTGTGATGAACAGGCTTTCTAATGCTGACCGAAGCCTTGAGGGTAGGCGACGAGGTGTGGAAGCCTCGCACAAGCATCTGATGCGCTCTAAGGGACGACATAGCTGGTATATGTACTGGGCGGGTTGGGGTGACAATAAGAGATGTTTTGGTGATGGTCAAATCAGAGAAGGAGGTTTGAAATTTTTTTTCTTTTCCTTTGGCAAGCAGCGGAAGTTAACATTTTATTAAGGACTATAGTTACTTAAGACCCAAATATTCACGCAATAATATCATTTTATTTTATTTATTTTTTTTTCTCCCATCTTAACTTGATTCTGAAACCCCCACGACTATCGTATCCTGAACCAGACTTAGACCATATAGAAATTGAACTGGTCTGTTTGCGTACGATTTGTGCAATTAGTCAAAGCGTTTAATTTATCAACTTTGTATCTAATTTTTTATTCTATAAACCTCATTTTGTACCAAACGCTATGTTCTTTTCACCTCACAGAGACCCAACGAGAGTGGCCCAACGAATCCAGACTCGGGCCTCTCATGGCTTTTCCAACGGTTCCAAGCATAACAATTACGACTCTGATGAGGATTCCCTGTGGTCAGATTCTGAAGAAGAGGAGTTTCCTGTGAACCCCTCTGATACCGACGAGGATGAAGCCAGTACACCAGAAGGTGAGAGCGACTTCGAACAAGATCACGACGATGGATTTGCATCTGCTCACCTAAATAAAAGCATTAAAGCAAGGGAAGATTTGCTTTCATCGATATCTGACAGATTGGAGTTACTAAATGTTGCGCCGACTCCCAGTCATTCAACTCCCTCTAATGATCAATCAAATCTAAATCTGCATGACACGCTGCAAAAATTAAACGCGATTGAAGATTCATCAAAGTATCAAACCAGACACCAGGATGAGATAAGACAGTACCAAGAAGATTTAACAAGTAAATACCTCGCGCAACAAGAACATATTGCATCTACACTTCAGGATCTTTCCTCGCAACGTGAACAACGTCTGGCGAAACATCTCCAAGTGATTCGGGAACGCGAAGAGGCAGAGAGACGACGAATTGAAGAAGAGAGACGGAAAGAGGAAGAACGACTGCGAAAGATTGAGGAAGAACGACAAAGGCAGATAAAACTGGAACAGCAACGCCGCGAAGAGGAGGCTAAACGCAAGGCCGAGGCCGAGGCTGCTGCAAAGGCAAAAGCAGAAGCAGAGGCAAAAGCAAAGGCTGAACGTGAAGCTGCAGCGGTTGCAGCTGCTGCCAAAAAGAAGGCTGAAGAGGAGGCTGCGGCTAAGGCTCTGAAGGAAGCAGAAGTCAAGGCCAAGGCCGATGCTAAAGCCAAATCTAGGACAGCAGGCACAGCACTGATAAACCGACTTCAAATTGAGGCAGACTTTTTAAAGCACAAACAAAAGATTGCCGATATTAAGACACAGATTTTACAACCAGTGACTGAGAACAAGCAGATGAAATCGTTCTGTTTCCAAGCAAAGCGGAAGGTGCGGCCCAAGCTGGGTCAGTTGACACATTCACAGCGACAATTACAGGAGATTTACAATTCGCTGATACAAGCTGTTGATGAATGCCGAAATGCAAATGAGATTGTGTACCACTGGGTTTTGAACTTTTTTGCGAAAGCTGTTGTGGCTCAAGCTGAGGTCGAAACTATTGTATCAATTCAGACTGCCACGCCACTAGGTAAGCTTGCGGCCATGATGATGGTGCGTTACGAACCTCTAAAAGAACTGCTCTTAGCTCGATTTGTTAAAAAATGCCCATTGGTTATTGGCTACACTTGCGCAATTGATACCGAAGAGGGTCGGATTCGCATGGGCTGGAAGCGCAAAGGCGGGAAATGGGAAGAGCCCAATTCGTATTCTGAGCGCTTATCGGGCATCTGCGCCGTGTGGACCGCTATTACAATCTCACAGGTGGATACTGCAGGTCAGCCACATCCTTATCCTATTGAAAATTCATGGCGCTTTGCAGCACGTTTGGCCAATACTCCTGTGGAACTGCTCACTGATACTCACTTCTCGGTTATGGGTATTTGGTGGGATGTTGCCAGTGAGATTTTCCTTAACGAGTACGGTCGCCAAGGTCAAAAGCTACTAGAGTTAATTCACACCAAATGGATAGCTCAAGTCGCTGAGAGAAAGTATCCAGCCGCGCTGAGACTCCTTCTCTTAGGAGAGGATTGGAAGAAAGAGGGTAAACTGGGAAATCTTTTGCCTCTTGAACCATAGTGTCATCACTGACAAAAAAACATAAAATGTCTTTACTAGAGATTCATGGCTGAAATAACCTTCATGTTTATTTTAATTTTATTACTCATGTTACAATTATTGTCTTTTGACAAATTTGATGAATAGTTTGTAGATGATGAGGGTCACAACTGTTGCCCGTAGCGCAAGACCAATAATGATACCCTTGGCAAGATATTTAAAATAACCATCTAATGCAATACCCGCTAAATCCATTTTGCCCTCCTGATAAGGCACTGGGATGCTTTTAAACAAGGCTTGCTTTTTGCGCCGGAAATTAAAGGTTAAAATAGCCAAAATAAGTCGTAAATCAAGTGCCTGCATGGTCGGATATGAAAATTTCATAATCTCAGTCTTGGGACGAACGATTTCAAGAAAGTCAAGAATGATGCCATTGGTGAGCCCCCAAAGCTTATAAGGCAATTGTAGCTCTGTGGGCGCGGGCACGGCGTCATAGCCTCCAAGTTCAAAGTCAGCGACCTCCATATCAAGTGGGTTCATAAGGTTGATGGCATTAAAGCGCATGCTGCCGATAACCCATGACTTGATGAAGGGATGCAGAAACCGTGGGATCAGTGGCCGCTCGTGCAGCCGCAGACGGTCGCCCAGCGGGACAATCTCGTACCCGTTAGTGCCCGCCTGTGACCCGAACAGTTGCGACACCGGGATCCAAAACGCGCGGTCAATCTCCGTCGGCTGCAGCTTTAGTGGCGGGGTCGAAACGCCACTAACAAGGAATATGTAGGGGCAAAGTGTCATCAAGGTAACGCGACCCCACGAGGTTTTGACAAACCGCTGATCTAGCGGACCAACGAGCAAGCCATCCTTGACCAGATCAATCCCTACTTCTTCCAATGTTTCACGTTGTGCAGCTGCAAGATCAGACTCATCTTCGGGGTCACGCTTACCGCCGGGTAGCGCAACGTGACCGCTCCAGCGATCACCTTTGCGTGATGTTCGCTTGATAAAAAGGATTTCGGCACTTTGTGACGAAGGTTCTCGTTTCACCTGATCGAAAACATGCTGCACGTCTTTGATGTCAGCGGGGATGTCAATACCGGGAAATCGTATGATGATTGCAACCGAGCACCGTCGTTTAACGGTAGGATGGTCTAACTTGAGCTCTGGAAAGTTTTCATGAATGTGGGTCAAGCCGTTTACGATTTGTAGATTCAGTGCCATGGCAGTTTAAATAAGATATTTCTTTATTAATGTTCAGTTATTAGAGATGTTAATGGGGTTAAACTCTTAATGAAATTAAGAAGAGGGGAGAAGGGATAAAAAAGGAACTTTTCATGACTGTTTATTTTTTGTTGGTGGTTTGAATCCTGTACTTTATTTTGGTTCGGTAATTTAAACTCCAACGATTTACTGATCTTTCTTTTTCTTCTGAGCAGATCCACTGCCTGATGTGAGCGCGCGCTTGGCCAGCAGGACCATCTTGTAAAACCAGTAGACGTTAAGCGTGTCGAGAGCAAGGTTAGCTACGCACACACCAATAGACGCCCAGAGAGGATGAACGGCCTCATAGTCAACACCACCTAAAAACAGATCATTGACAACGCTGAACGCCTGGTAAAAGCCCCAGGCAATGCGCGTTGAGAAGAAGGTGGTCAGCAAGAAGAGGCCGTTAATCTTCTGGACACTGAACGGGATGGATCCCTCAGGTAAGTGAGAAGCAAACCAGTTCACGTTGAGAAAAGGCGTGGAAAGCTCAAAGAGAAGAAAATGAGGCGAGTAGCTCAAAAGGAGGGGACGCATACTCTGGAGAAACACAAAGAGTGCACCGATACCATGAACAGCAAAGCCAAAGCCAAACATTTTGTAGTAGCGAAGGCAGATGTAAGTATCCCAAACAAAGTAGCCAACGGCCATGGCGGACACAAAACCGGCATATGGGGTATAGCTGTAAACGCGGTCCTTAGTCAAGTCAGCGTCTCCAAACAATGGAAAAGAAAGGGCCAGAATCAAAATGGCCTGCACATGTGAAACAACATGAATATCAAAATTCAGCTGAGTGCGTCGGGAAAGCGATTTGTAGCTCTTAACAAGATGTGGGCTCACAACGGAAGAGATAATGTAGATTGCATGGTAGAAAAGCGCAGCGGAAATAACCTCTTCGACATGATCCGGGAAGATGGTATAACCCAAGTAGTCTCCAAAAAGAGGCTTAACGGCGGCACCAAGACCAGGGATCTTGAAAAAAGCAAAGGGATCTGCGTAAGGCATTTATCTGAAATGTTCGTAAAATAGTAATATCAAGTAAGAAGAAGAAAAGGAACAAAACGCGATCTCACCGTGAACTGGTTCGCTTAGGTCCTTGGCCCACCTTAAACTTGTTCAACCCATGAATTTGGAATTTTGCACAACAGTAGGTTTGTTGGGGTTACACGTGATACCAACGTGACTTTTTATCATGTGTATTTTTTTTTTTGCAGACGCAGAAAAATTTTAATTGGCAAATCGCAAAACAAAACGTGCTCATCGACTTTTCAACTTCTTTCTTCTTCCTTCTTCTTTACCAACCTATCCTTTATCAATTATAGCCAATTACACAATGCCTTACGATCTCGTCGCCCTCGGAAACCCCCTTCTTGATATCCAAGTCAACGTGTAAGTATTTCGTATGTCAATGGCATTTTGTGGACCCTGAAACTAACATGCGTTCACAGTGACAAGGAGTACCTTGACAAGTATGACCTTAAGGAGAACGATGCTATTCTCGTCGAGGATAAGCACCTCCCCATCTTTGATGAGGTTGTCAAGTTCCCCAATGTTACCTTCATTGCCGGTGGTGCTGCTCAGAACGCTGCCCGTGGTGCTCAGTACGTTCTTCCTGAGAACTCTGTTGTCTACTTTGGTTCCGTTGGTAAGGACAAGTTCTCCGAGCAGCTGCTCAAGGCTAACGAAGTTGCTGGTGTCTACTCCAACTACCTCGTTCACGATGACATCCCCACCGGTAAGTGCGCTGCCCTGATCAACGGTACCAACCGTTCTCTCGTCACTGATCTCGCTGCTGCCAACCACTACAAGCCCGAGCATCTTTTGAAGCCCGAGAACTGGAAGCTTGTCGAGGAGGCCAAGGTTTTCTACGTCGGTGGTTTCCATCTCACTGTTTCTCCCCCTGCTATCCTTGCTTTGGGTAAGCACGCTGCCGAGACCAACAAGATCTTCTCCATGAACTTGTCTGCTCCTTTCCTTCCTCAGTTCTTCAAGGAGCCCCTTGACCAGACTTCCGTCTACTGGGACTACCTTATTGGTAACGAGTCTGAGGCTCTTGCCTACGCTGAGTCGCACGATATCAAGTCCACCGATATTGAGACTATTGCCAAGGCCATTGCTGTTCTTCCCAAGGCTAACACTGCTCGCCCTCGTGTTGTTATCATCACCCAGGGTCTTGATGACACCATTGTTGTCACTGCTGACAAGTTTGAGGCTGGTGCCGAGACCACCACCCAGCGTTTCCCCGTTCGTGCCATTGACGCTTCTGAGATTGTTGACACCAACGGTGCTGGTGATGCTTTTGCCGGTGGCTTTGTTGGCGGTCTTGTTGCTGGCAAGTCTCTTGAGACTTCCATCGATCTTGGCCAGTGGCTTGCTTCCCTCTCTCTTCGTGAGCTTGGTCCTAGCTTTCCCCTGCCTAAGCAGACTTACTCTGCCTAAGTGGGATAGCAGCAACATATATACAGCCAGCCATCATTAAAGGGAAAATGCAGTTATATCACTTCTGACTGCTCATTATTTCAACATGCTTTTCATTTTTTTTTCGCTACTCAATTTCCCTTGCTTTAACCCACACCCAACAAAAATTTTATGACCCCCACAATATATGTAATACTCATGTATAAACTTATACTTAATGAAACGATTCAACTCTTGTTTATAATCTTGTGAAATAATACCTAATCGTGCTTGTATTTAGCGTCAAGGAATTCAGTATATAGCTAGTGTAGATAGTCAATTATAAAAAGCATTTATAAATTTGTCCAACAATTTACCCATGTTTGGCCGAGGACACCCCTTTTTAAAACTTGTGACCACCAACAACCAACCACTACATCACCACTCCTCTACTATTTATTGCGAGAGAAAAATATAAACCAATACTCATATATTACTTGTGTGCTTGTTAAATGGAAGAAGAGAAAAAAAATTGCTTAAATAAAAATAATAATAATAATAATAATAATAATAATAATAATAATAATAATAATAATAATAATAATAATAATAATAATAATAAAAATAATAATAATAATAATAATAATAATAATAATAATAATAATAATAATAATAATAATAATAATAATAATAATAATAAT
>QQZM01000011.1:0-68907 GCA_013365045.1 Geotrichum candidum | reverse complement strand
AATAATAATAATAATAATAATAATAATAATAATAACAATAATAATAATAATAATAATAATAATAATAATAATAATAAAAATAATAATAATAATAATAATTAATAATAATATGGACTATGATGATGATGACGATGAACGATACTATGGCCAAAAATAGAATACATCCCAACCTCTAAATGTAAGGCCTTCCCCATTTAGAAGATCCTAAAAAAAAATATCATAAATCACCAAGAGTGGTTGTAAAGAACACTCATTGTTTTCTTTCTTTTTTTTTTTTTTTTTTTTTTTTTAACTGGAGTCGGCAGATTCCTTTTTATCACCTTGCTCACTCTCCGTTTTCTCCGGCTTGTCGCTGGTTTTGGAATCCTTGGCCTCCGACTTATCGTTTACCTCTTGGCTCTTCTGCTTTTCTAGCTCGGCACTGGCGGTAGGGTTGACATTTTCCTTTTGATCATCAAGCTCCTTTTCCTTTTGAACTTGTTCATCGTGGACCTTGGCATCATTGGCAGCCTTTTCACGCTCAAGTTCTTGTTCCTTGAGGGCAGCATTTTCTTCGGCCTCCTTCGCTTCCTCTTGTTGTTTGAGCTCCTCGAGCTGCTTGACGCGGTACCAACCCTCACGGTATTCGTCATTCTTGAGCTTCTCCTCGCTGGCACCGTGCAACACGTCGCACTCGAATTTGGTGGCACGGAGTTCACGGATGCGGTCGATCATGTACCCAGAGGTGACATCCGTCCGGTCAATTTTATCTCCATACTTCACCCACGGAAAGTATGGGCGACCAAGTCTTACTGCATCTTCGATCTTACATGATTTGTCCTTAGGAAGATAGCGCCATATCAAACAGTTCTTTTTATCCTTACAAGCCTGCTTGCAAGCCTTAACTGATTCCCAAGGACGTGGGGATTTCAACTCGAGATCAGGGTTTTCCTTCTTGTCCTCCTTGTCATGTTCCTTTGTGTATGTGCGACCCTGAGGATTGCTGTCCCACTCAAATATCTCCTCCTGGATATAAGGTGCAACAAAGTCACGGTAAATGTCGCCGTAGCGGATATCACGGCGGCGTTCAGGGCCAATTAGGCGTTCATATTCCCACAAGGTCTCGATATCACTGGGCTCGAGATGATGAAACGACACAACCTTTTGGCACCACACTTCAGGATGCAAACGCAAGCTAGACTGGGTATTACCCTGAAACTTCCAGCCAACATAAGGGTAGTCATAACCACTTGAAATCTTGATACCTGCCTTGAGCATCATATAAGCAACCATATAATCACCACAGCAGACACTGAGAGCATGCTCCTCTGACTCTGTAACCCATTCAGGGTGCTCGCCGACAGTGAGCTCCATAGCTTTACGAGAAAGCACAACACCACTGCCTCCATGTGCAAAGACGGTGTCACCCAGCATGGCAGATGAGCCCAAATACAAGGGGTCGTTCGGGTCAAGAGTGTTGAGATAGTCCATGAGATTATCCATCATGAAGTAGGTATCGGCATCCATAAAAATGAACCATTCTGAATCTGGTGAGCGTCGGTAGGCATCAAGCAACATGGGGATATTCTTAAACTTGTCCAAATTCCATCCACCAGTTAAAGTAGTCTCAGAAGGACTAATACCACCATGAGTGTCACGCAGATGACGCAAACGACGATACATGGAAAACTGATCATGGTCCATGGTTGATTTAGTAACATTTTGTAAAATGTCAATAACCTCATGGCCACTAACAGTTGCAGCAATATCCGCGTATATGGCAAAGTTAGGAACACGAGTCAAAGTGGTAACAAGATGTAAAGGCAGACGTTCCCAGAGCACCGTAGCTCCAGTCTTAATCATGAGAAAGACGTTTTCGGTGTTGTTGGCATAATCTGCGACAAGCGGCTGTTTAAAATACTCGGCCTTATTTTTGTAGTTTCCCAATTTACCAACGTTAGGTCTATGATCAGAGGAGGTTGAGTCTTCATAAGCATCAGCGGGCCGCCAGGCATCACCTGAAATAAAACGGAATGCGTCGAGACCGGAATGATAGGTGAGTTTGGAATCCTTGAACGACTCAGCAGAAAGACCGTTACCTTCACCGTTGTTAGGGCTCATGGGCTCATCTTCGGGGTCATGTGCATTGGGATCGGCCTCACCCTCAGTTGCATCCTCGGGTGGTTCTATATCTTCATTATGATGCATTGGAGGTGGACGATAATGGATTTTGGGCATAGAAATTGATACATCAGTCAGCGTCAAGAGACAAATGTAGCCGATAGTGAATAACGCAAAAGTCGTTAGTAGCGCAATTACGCGCTTAGACCGAAAGGCCGACACAGGTAGTAGACTTGTGTAACCTGCTTCTGTCATTTTTATATTTACAGATTCCTGGTTGCAAAAAAAAGTGTAAAGATGAAGAAGAAAAGGACAATGATGAAGGAAGGAAGAAAAAAAAAAAGGTGCTTGTACTTCATCTGCAATTCTGAAATACCTTTATTTTTGCCTCAAAGCTAGCATTCCAAATAAAGAACAAGAATCCATTCCAAATTGGGACAGGTGCATTAGGACAATTCGCAACGACCCTCTGCCAGGTTTTACTGGCCAGCGACACACTCTCATACGATCTTTACAAAACAACGAAAACTGAACAAACAACGACAAGGAAACACTGACTACTGCTTCAAGTTGCTGCCAGTGCGATTTAGAATATGCATATATAACTATAATAGATTTATATATATATATATAAATATATAGTTTTTTAACGAAGCGGCAGAGTTTAGGCTGTAGTTTCATACTCTAACTATATTCATTAATTGGTTGGTTACTAGAAGACAAGCAGCTCTTTTGCATTCATAGTGCCCCAAAGAGAGGTCCTGTGATTCTACTTGATTTCACAGCTCCATGATTTAATGAGAATAAAATGGCAACCCAAAAACGAGACGTTGAATCATGAAGAACCAACTGCAACCAAAAAAAAAAAAGAACAACAACAACAAATCGTAAAAAGGGGCAAGCCCAGTGCCTTTGGTACCCTTTTTTATTTCACTATGACGATATTTTCTTTGACTGGGTACGGTAGCTGAAACGCAGGGCCAACCTAAAAGTTCTTCCATAGACCACGTAGCCTTTAGACTTCCCTCATTGGGGGGTTTCTGTTGAGCCTGGCCTTCAAATGAAATTAAACACACGGGTCATGTCCTTGCCCACGACTACATATGATAATGGGATGGTCAAAAATCAGATTTTGTGCTTTGAGTATCACCAGGCTATTCTCCCTGTTTGGGGCTAATACAAGTCATTGTGCTACTGGCCATTGCTGTTTAAATTATTAACTACGCCGCTAGAGGCTATTCATGTTGTTACAGTCATGGATCAGTAGAAACTTTTCAGTCTCATATGTTGTATAAACAATATTTGAAAAATTATATACTATTATTAACTAATTCCATGACACAAACTCACGGCCAACCAATCTGAACACCTTGACTTCGCCATTCTTCAAATCTCCCAACCGATAGTTTTCAGATTTTACTTTGTATAGACCGTGATCTTCCTTGGGACTCTGCTCGTAGACCTTAATTTTGCGTTTAACTCCATCATACTCGTGCACAACACCAACAATCACACCTGTAACCTCCTGTGTGTACTTTTGGTGCAAACTGCCCTTGTGTCCTTGAAAGAATGCATTGCTAAATACGGCAATATCACCAGGCAAAATCTCCTCGTATTGCCTAACATTGGTATTAGAAATGTTCTTGTAAAGCAAAGCACCATAGCTATGATAAGGAATTACTGGAGTAATCCCGTCAAGATTCTCTAACAGTGTAGACAAAAATTCGCCTCTAGGAAGAGACTGGCCCACATATTCCAACGCCTTTTTAGAAACCTTTGCTCCAAAAGTCTGAGAAGCGTTCACCAACTGCTCCTGTCTCAAAGATGCTGGAGCATTTTCAATCCGCTGCTGGAAAGCAACATGATCGCTCTGTTTGCTAAACTCAACAGTTATAATATTTTGAGAGTAGTCGGCAAACAAAATGTAAATGTCACGAACAAGGAAAACTTTACCACCGCGCTGAATATGTTGACTCTCGTCAATCTCGTACACAATATCCTTGCGCTCAGCGACAGATCTAGGAACACCTCCATCAGTAAACCACCACTCAGTTTCGTCGTCTAAGTTAAATTCTGTCGCCAAACGGGCAGTGTTCTCCTGAATATTTCCAGGTCTGGAAACATCCATACTTGCTTGTCTGCTGTGGCTGTAAATCTCAGAAGAACGTTTGCTGATATCAATAGACCGTCTGGTTTGGTGAGACAAATCAAAAGAACCTCTACTAGCATCTATAGACTGACGGCCGAGATCGGTTGAAGCTCTTTTTGGGCGGAAAGTAGGGCTAGAAACATGGGGATCGGATCCAGGTGGAGGGGGAGGGGGACCTCTTTGACTGAAAGATCTCAAAAGACTGTTTCGTTTCTTCTCAGTTGGCGAACTGATCTCAGGTTGATACTGCTCTACAGGTGAGGTGACAGGCGAAATAGCACTCTCAATGGGCAATGGAGGAGGAGGCGCTCTTGCTGTAGGCGATTCCAAAGGAACACTTGGGATTGATTCGGCCGCAGCAGGAGGAGGGGGAGGAGGACCTCTGTGGTGAGATTCTGGGGTCTTAGGCTGGGGAATAGGTACCGGAGCAGCAGCAGGAGGTGGTGGTGGTGGTGCACGCGGAGAACCCTCAGAAGCAGGTGCTGGAGCATGTGGAGGAGGAGGTGGGGGAGCTCCTCTTGACAGATCTGAAGGAGAAAAGGATGAAGGAGAAGAAATATTTTCTTTTGTTGGCACTCTTTGAGGAGACATTGGGATAGGGGGAATGGTGCCACTGCCAGATAAGTATGATAGTCTCTTACTATTTGCAGCGGGGTCCAGAGTTCTGGGTGTTCCTCTATTGTCTTCAGACTCTGTGCGCTCATCATCACCAAGATCTTCTGAAAAAGATTATTAGTGACTGAATGTCTAAAACACATTAGGCTGAAATCAACTTACCATCGTTCACTTGTGTGGACAAAGGCTGCTTCAAATTCAAGGCTGGTTTGGCATGAAAGCCAGACTCAGATTCCTCCTGGTATGCATCTAAAATGTCGTCTTCTAAATAACGATTGAATAAAAGTTAGGATGCAAATTGAAAAAATGTCTTTTGAAAAACTTACCAGAAACATCAGCTTCTTTTGAAGAAACTGAAACAGGGGGGACTGATGGGGCAGATAAAGGAGGGGGAGGAGCAAGAGTAGATGGGGTACGTCTAGGGGCCGTACGAGAAGGCTCAGTATCAGACCAAGCACTATCAGACTCCTCAGTATCACTTTCTTCCTTATGGCTGGCAATAACTGAATCCAGCTTACGTTCAGAAGCAGGCGCGGGAGGAGCAGGTGCATGCAAAGCAGAAGGAGATGTGATAGTGGGATCTGTGGAAGGCGCAGAAGTATTGATAGCGACCGGAGGTGGGGGTGCATGGGAAGTAGGAGACTGCATGGGCTGTTCCTGAGAAACAGGGGGTGGCGGTGGGTGAGAAGACTGGGGTGTCGGGAAAGACTCTCGCTGATAAATATCAAGAGTAGAAGCAGCATTCTCAGGAGCAGACGGAGCTGCCTCAGGGACTAAAACAGACTGAGGAGCCAAAGGAGTGGGCTCAATAGAAGTTTCAGGGTGGAGCTCGCCAGGAGTAGACTGAGATGCTGGCTCAGACTTACTGGGAACTGCATCTTCAACAGCGTTCTTACTCTCAATTTCAACATAAGATTCAGTCTCATCAGATGAATCTTCCTTATCTTCTGCATTACCTGACTCAGCTTCAGCTCTAGGAGAGTGTTGTAAAGCCTCGGGCATAGAAGCAGGGTTGGCAAAAGGAAAGATAGGAATAGGAGCTTGACTTGGTTCAGCAGGGGCAGATTCCTCCTCAATCTTCTTTTTCTTGGACTTTTTCGATGGCGCAGGTGCTCCAAATCCACCTGGCATAATCATACCCAAGTGCATGCCCATACCGCCTGAAATCTTGGCCATGCGTTCACGTAAGGCCTGTTTTCTTGCTTCTTCTTCATCTTCTTCATCCTCTTCACTCTCCTCTTCATCATCTTCATCTTCATCTTCATCATTATTATTTCCGACTTCCTCGGGTTCAGATTGCTCTGGAACACTAGATATCTCATGATGATGTTTAGTCTGAGCTTCTGGATGTGCAAACTCTTCACGAGAAGCTGCACTTCCAACACTCGATGTTCTGGTAAGTGAGCCACCAGTTACTGAGGGCTCTAGAGAATCCTGTTCATCAGCATCACCTTCAGCAAGAGAAGAAGTGACAGCCCCTTCTTCACCCGCAGCAGGAAGATCATCGTGTTCAGCCTTTTTAGCAGCCTTCTTCTGCTTTTTCTTAGCAGCCAAAGCTTCGGCTCTTGCAGCTTCTGCCTGCTGTTGTTCCTGCAAAAGTCTGATTCTATCCTTCAGCGACACTTTAGGGAGAGCTTTTTCTTCCTCACTAGAATTATCTTCATGATGTACAATCTCTCCAACAGGGACCTGGGAAGGTGTCGGTTTTGATGCCTTAGGTATATGAGGAATTTGAGGAACATAAGAGTTTGTTGGAGCAGCATAAAAAGGTTTCTTGACAAATGATGCAGGCTTAGGTTGAGCAAACGGTGTTGGGGCAGCACTGGAACTGTTGAAAGCGGCAATTCGATCTTGAAAAGCATTTCGTTTCTTTGGTGCAGCAGTAGTTTCCGGTTGCGATGACGGGGGAGGGTTTGACAGTAATGATTGCGCAATTGGTGATGATTTGGTTTCTGGTGACTGGGCGGGTTTATACTCCTTAGATTCAGGCTGTGTTGTTACAGGGGCGGGTACCGGAGCAGGCGCAGGAACTGGAACTGGAGCCGGTGCTGAAACAGGAGCTGGAGCCGGGACAGGAGCTGCTTGAGGTTCAGGCTGAGGCTCCGGTTCGTCCTTAGGCTCATCTTCCTCGGCGACAGGTTCCACAAAGTTTATGGGAAACATACCCGATTTCAATTGCTTGGTCTTGGGATCAGTGTAGCTGCCAGTGTACCACTCGCTATCCTCAATTACCTCAACGGTAATAAGCTGGTTAGCGTCAAAAACCAGATCGCCTTCGACGTCTGACTCATAGGGGTAGACAGCACGGACGGTAAACGGTGGGGTTGGCATGTCCAGTAGTTAGCTGTAGTTAAATTGAGCTGGCAAAATAAGCGGAGATAATGAAAGAAAAAAGAGCAATTGTACAACTATATACAATCAAAAAAAAAAAGTATATACAACAAAACGCAAGTCTTTTTTTAAATAACTGAGGAGGGAATGAAGGGTGGGAATATTGTAGACCTTTGACGGAGCTGTTGGGGATAACAGGAGAAGGAAGAAGAAAAAGGGAGCGTTTTGGAAAGACAGAATTTAAAAGTGACAGCAGCAATAAAAGAAAAAAAAAAAAGGCTCAGCCATCACCATTAGCCAATTTAGAACTGACAAACCGGAAACCCTTAGAAGGACCAGGACCCAAACTGAATGGCACTGTTTGGATCCAAAAGGAAGTAAACTGGCATTAACCATCACAATGCCATTGATTAGAGCAGAACTAGCTTACAGCCTACTTACCGACTCTCTGAAAAAGCATACTAAATTCTGATGTTCTCGGCTAGTAACTGACTCCTAAACGATTCAATGATAATGGCAAGTCAAGATCTAAGTTGTCAGAGCAGGTACATGAAAGCCATTGTCTAAGTATATCTTCTCACACTTGCTAGTTTATCAAATGACTCAACCTGATTTAAAATGCTGAGCAATGATTCAGACTTTTCTATTCACACAACTCTTTTGTTGAAAAGTATTGCTTACGCCACAGCAAGTTGAATAATCCACCTATATTTACCAAAAAAAAGCCCTCATTGATAGATCTTAGAATTGAGATAATGTTATTGCGTATTGAAAACCCAGTAAATGTTTTTGTAACTGAGGCAATGCACACATTCTAAGTAAGCCCTTCAGCTTTTGAAATTCACCTTGGCGATTCTGCATACACAGCAGGTCTGATCGTATTATTCAAGTATTATTGCTAGATGCCCAATCAATCAATTTTTATCAAGGCACAGCAAGCAATCCGTGCTTTCGCAACTACTTGAGGGTAAGCTTCTATAACCACTGGTAACCTGGTCTTGTTAGATGGAAACAATGACTGCCAAAATCCGGGGGGGCATGCATTTGGCTCCTGAATTTTACACAGATTTAATATAAAAAAGAAGAATTCATCAGGTCCTGAAATCAAGAAATGTTATTTAAATCTGTCTTGTACCATCTACCCCCGCAACTAGAATTCAAATGATAGCGCTCAAGCCCCCAGCTGATGATTTCAAAATGTCTAAGAGAAAGAAAGAAAATTTTATTTAAATGAAAACATTCACTAAAAGAAATCTTACAAAAGGTAAAATAATGAAAACATCAAATTAATAAGACCCTGATCATTCATCATATATATATATATACATTAATTCCTAACGTTCCATCTGACTTGCTTGATGATTGAAATGAACGTGCCTTTTGAAATTAACTGACTCCAACAGAGTTGATTTAGTAGTTTTTTATTTTTTAATCAATGGATGCCCTAACCCTGTATACGTTTCACTGTGTCAACAACAACAGGTTTATTGATATCTCTGGGTTATCGTCAAAGACTCCTACTCAACCACTATCAATTCCATAATCGTTTCAGCCATTCCCATGTCTTAATTGCTATGACATCTAATCCTGTTGATACTGTTCAGAATTTTGGCTCTCAATCTTTTTACAATGCTCTGGTGATCATTTTTTGGGTCATTCCTAAACTTATCCTCAGCATCATCTTTGGGATTTTGTACAAGCTGCCGTCAATTGCAGTAAGCCTTTTCAGAAATGAGTATAATTTTACTTTGACGTTTTCCTCTTTGTATGTATAGGGTTGTTTTGAGTCCAAAATATTCACAGCTAACATTATAGACTGGTTATAGTTACTGGCCTGGTAGTTCTTTCCTTAGCAGTCATCAGGTACCGATTTCTCACGACATATTCCCGATTACCACCTGATGAACAACGTGAGGAACCCAAGATCAACCTGTTTATTGACAATAATGATACCAGAGACAACAAATCTAGTTTGTCGTATGTGGAGGATTTTCTTGCAGCCATCAAGATTTTTGGCTACTTGGAGCGGCCAGTATTTCAGGAGCTTACCAAAGAAGTGAAGACGTACACGCTCTTGGAGGGCGAGTCAATGAAGCTGGATCTATCAGAAGGGTATTTTATGGTTGTTGATGGAGCAGTCCAGATTTTAACTCATTCTAAGGACCCTGCCTTTTCAGGATCAGCGCCCAATCTGCGCTCTCAAGTTGATTCTGACGTTCGTATGATCAATGGCTATCGTTATCAGATACTTAATGAAGTTAAAAGGGGAGCTCCAATCTCATCCCTGCTAAATGTTTTGACTCTTTTCTCAAGCATTATCAAATCTAATTCTCAGTTCCAAGAACAAGTTTTTTCTAATGATTCTCCAGCCAATTCGCTTGGCAAGGAGCCTAACTTTACTAGCGATTCTCTAAATATAGGGCAGCAACAGCCTCTGATACTAGCTGTCGAAGATGCTACCATATCCGTGATTCCTGATGTTTCTTTCCATCGCATTATCCACAAGTTCCCTAAACCTACTGTGCAGATTATCCAAATTATCATGGCCAGGTTGTCGAGAGTTACCTTTAAAACAGCCCATCACTACTTGGGATTAACACCAGAAATCTACGAGACAGAGGTCTTTTTGAACAACAAAATCAATGGTGTACTTCCGCAATACCTCATTGATAAGGCTATTTCTGATGTGAAAGACCTGTTATCTGAAGATCAAACTCTTCTTGATCGTGAATTTGTCACTATAAAGTATCGTGAAAAGGGCTCTGGCACAATGCCCTCTATTGATGCGAGATCACGGCACATACTACTTCAGTCGCATAAAACTTCGCATCCTGGTGATATACTATCAAATGTTCCATTATCTAGGCGAAATGATTTTCCTCAACAAACTATTTCTGAAGCGTCGAAAATGGGTGTTTCTTTCTCTGTTGACGAAGAAGCACAACAGTCTGCTTTGCGCATTACATTGACTGACTTGATTTTCAAAGCATTAGGATTAAATACCAATCCAACACATCCAAGTAATTCGATTTTTGCCTCTCAAGTCGCCAGTCCTATGATTTCTGCAGCTGATGATTTTGGTAGTATTGGAAGAGTTCGCCGGTCTTCCTTTAACAACTTCCAAAATAACCTGTTTAACATTGAAAGAAAATCGTCTATTGGGGATGAGGAGTCAGTTTTTTCATCTAGTACTAATGCCACTATACCCAGTTTTGAAAGTGCACAGGCCGAAGTTTCTCAAAATCTTGAAGTAAGATATTACAAACAAGACTCAGTACTAATAGAGCAAAATGGAGATAGTGTGGGTGTTTTTTATGTTATTAGTGGAACTTTACAAGTTGGTTATTCTGACAAGTTTGGGACCTACTTCGAATTATATACAATCAAACCTGGTGGTATTGGCGGGTTTATTGGAGCTGCCCTCTCTTACAAATCATTTGTTCAAGTTAGTGCTAAGACCGATGCGCATGTGGGGTTTATTTCTAGAAAAACATTGGAGAGGGTTTGCGAGCGATATCCTTTCTCTTTTCTTGGTATGACCAAGCAACTTACAGATGCTTTACCTGAACTGATCTCAGTCTTGGATCTTGCTTTGGAATGGGTTCATGTCCCGAGTGGTCAGGTTTTATTTAAGGAAAACGATGAAGCTGATTCCATCTATTTAGTTCTAAATGGAAGATTGAGATCAGTCCGGAAAAATAAAGATGATAAAACCATTACTCATGGTGAATATGGTCAAGGTGATAGTGTTGGTGAACTTGAAGTTCTCACCGTCACTAAACATCCATATACATTGCATGCAGTTCGAACCTCAGAACTAGCTAAGTTCCCACGCTCCCTATTTGAAGCACTGGCGAAACAGAACCCATCGATCACCATTGAAATTTCTAGAATTATTGCATCCAGAGTGCAAAACAGGCTAGGGGCTCCATCACTGTCGGGTTATGAAGCATCTAATGTGTCCTCTAATTTTAAAACCGTTTCTATTGTACCAATTTGCAATGGTCTTCCTGTCGCTGAGTTTGGCGAGAAGCTTTTTAATGCGTACAAAGATATTGGCCAAAATGTTATTTCTATCAACAGTGCTGGCGCGTTACAACATTTAGGTAAAAACGCTTTTCACAAGATTGGCATTTTGAAACTAGCCAGCTATTTGGCCGACCTTGAAGAACAATACCATACTGTTTTGTATGTTGCTGATAGTAACGTCAATTCACTGTGGACGGAGACGTGTATCTCTCAAGCTGATTGTATTCTCCTACTTGCTAATGCCAATAATGAAACTGACATTGGTGAGTTTGAGCGTCTTTTAATTACAATGAAGACCACATCAAGGACAGAATTGGTTTTACTTCACGAAGAGCGTTATGTTGTTCCCGGTTCTACGGCTAAATGGCTGAAGAACAGAATCTGGGTCAACTCTCATTATCATATCCAGCTTTCTCTTGGAACTCATGGTACCTCCAATACTACCAGTAATGTGATCAATGTGAGCCGGTTTAAAAAATTGCGGGATAAAGTCCAAAATATAACCAAGCGCAGGCGAGGAGTTCCAATATATGCTAGTTCTAATCCGCTAAAAAACGACTTCAATCGGCTCGCTCGTATTCTCTCGGGTCAGGCCATTGGCCTCGTTCTTGGAGGTGGTGGCGCCCGTGGTATCTCCCATATTGGTGTTATTAGGGCATTGGAAGAGAACGATATTCCTATTGATTTCATTGGTGGTACTTCTATTGGTTCATTTGTGGGCGGTTTATATGCTCGAGACTATGATATTGTCCCCATTTATGGCCGTGCGAAGAAGTTTGCCCAACACATTTCCAGCGTTTGGCGAATGGCTTTGGATCTCACAATTCCAGCGACATCATATACCACTGGCCATGAGTTCAACCGAGGAGTTTGGAAATCCTTTGGTGATTCTCAGATTGAGGACTTTTGGTTACGATATTATGCTAATTCTACAAATATTACACATTCTTGCATGGAGGTCCATAAAGCTGGTTATGCGTGGCGATATATCCGTGCCTCCATGTCTTTAGCTGGACTTTTGCCTCCAATTACAGATAAGGGAAGTATGCTACTAGATGGTGGCTACATGGATAACCTTCCAGTCAGTGTCATGAAGGCCCAAGGAGCAAAAACCATTTTTGCTGTCGATGTGGGAAGTGTCGATGACACAACTGCCATGGATTATGGTGACACCTTATCTGGAATTTGGGCCTTATTGAATCGCATCAACATTTTTTCAAGATATCCAAATGTACCATCGCTAGCCGAGATTCAGTCCAGATTGACCTATGTGTCTTCTGTCGGTACTCTTGAAAAGGCAAAAACCACACCAGGTGTTATTTATCTGAGGCCACCAGTTGAAGGGTATGCAACTCTTGACTTTCAAAATTTTGATGAAATTTACCGGATTGGAGCACAATATGGCCATGAGTTTATGGAAACTTTGAAATCAAAGCACCAGATGCCAGAAATCCCAGGAATGAAGAAAAAGGATTCTTCAACGGGTCAGGGCAGAGACGAAAGGATAAACTTCGCTCGAAGAAATTCTATTTAAGAATTTTAACCTGAGATCCAAAGCTATTATAGTGTTATGAATGGGCTGTTCCATATCGTCAGACTTAATCTCTGACCCTTCATTTCCCACTCAATATTTAGGGCAATTTTTCAGGTCACATTACTAGTGATATTCTCAAGGTTCGTTTACATCTATCTCATTTATTTAATAATAAACAATATTGTGTGTTTTCATGTTCTTTTGATGCAGAGCCTTATATCTGATTTGCTCTCAACACTCGCTACACAGGTTAAATCTTTTACTATCTTTTTTTCTTATGCCTTTGAAAAGTAATCTCTTTTTTTTTCTTTCTAAATCGTACACATTCAAACAGTGAAACATGAACCTTGACTCGAGAGTCCTAGACCCTGTGACGTTTGAGTGTTTTGTCTTTCCCTCTAAATTTATAACATATTTTCTAAAACTAAATAAATGACTTTTTAAACAAACGGGTTCGAGCCAGCAGAAAAAGGCTTCTTGAAAATTATCACTAATAATAATTATTGATAAGCGTCATGTGACAGCATACTTCCACTGTTCTTAGTACTTAATACTTAGTTGTTTTAGCCCTTACCCTTATAGGGTAATGACTTCGAAAAAATTATCACCGCTCATTTTTTTTCAACGGGGAATTTTTCATTGGTCTGAATTTTTTCACTTTTTTTTCCCTTTCTCTTTTCTTCTCTTGAAGAGTGATCACCGTCCCTTCATCATACATTACTACGACAATGAAGCTTTCAGCCGTCGCTAGACCTCTCAGCAAAAGTGTTTTTGGCACTAGCGCAAAGTCCTTCAGCACTTCATCCATCGCTAGCACCCGTCTACGACCGGGTATTGCGATAAGACCCCCCATTCCCCCGACTGTTAAGAACATAGAAGTTAGTGACAATCACCCACTGTGGCAGTTTTTCAGTGAAAAGAAGTTTTTAAGATCTGCAGATGAGCTGAGTAAGGCTGGTAAGTTAAAAATATGAAATTCCCTATTTTTTTGTGGGAGAGTATGATTTGATTTTGAGCCATTCTAACAGTTGTATTTGACTAGGCCGCCCATGGACTATTCAGGAGCTGAGAAGAAAATCATTTGAAGATTTGCATACCATCTGGTACGTCTGCGTTAAGGAGAGAAATATTTTAGAAAGAGAGGGTAGAATCTATCAAATTTACCATGATTCCGACTCCAACCCATTCTCAAGACAGTCGGCTAAGGTCAGAGACACAATGTGGAGAATCAGACATGTTTTGGCTGAACGACAAACCGCCTGGGAAAACAGTTTAAGCGACTTTAAGGAGAACTATACTGATCTGATTGCGGATTTCGAAAACGGTTACTTGAATGCTGACGACTCTTTAGACGCTGAAATGGAAGCTAGATTGGAGAGATTCCTGAACGCTTTCTACGGCATCAAGCAGGCTGAGGATATTTCTCCCAGTGTTGTCGACACTAACTTTATTAACGGTGTGAAGGTTGCTGCTAAGCTAAAACTGGCCCGTTTCGAAGGCACCTTGGATCAACCATCGGCTGAGGCCTTTGGCGAGGGTCCCCGCGATGTAATTGAAGCGTACGAGCTGTACCTAGCTCCTCATAGCCCTGAGGGTATTCAATCCACTGCTTCTGCTCTGCTGAACAAGCGCAACGACTCTCCCAACTACTCCCCCATCCCCAAATACCTCGAGATTGAGGTTCTGTCCAACCACATCAAGGAGATGATTGGCGAGGAAAAGCCCGCTGAATTGTAAATATATTGAAATTTAATTGTGTATAGGTTTATTGAAAACAGAAAAAAAAAGAAATAAAACATTTGTAAATAGTTGAATCATGTAGATTGTTCTAGTTGTTTTATTAGAACTTGATGTTTTGAGTAACATCATTCTATGTTTACTAAATCGTGTGCTAATACTACCTTCTTTTTTCTTTCTCGTTCTAGCTACTACAGTGTTTCCAAAACACATGGTGTTTTAAAACTAGATAAGGATCCAGAAGTTTTCTAACCAGTGGTAAATTTGTCAGCTATATAAGAGATCTGTACAAGGGATAATCCAATTAAAAAAACATAGGGTGACCTTCGAGAATACTGATTATCTAGTTAGATAGATCATTAGTCTATTAGATAATCTAAATATTACCTTTGAGTAGTTGATCATATTTCTGTTTAGCTGTTAGCTAAGTTCGCTAAGCCATTGCTAGATTACGAAACACCAGGTGAACTCCGTTAATACCACTCTGCCAATTAAAGAAAGCTTGATGGATTAGAGTACCCCAGTCCACTGGTATTTTCCATGGGTATCGTGTCTTGTTATACCTTAGGCGGGCTGTTTTAGTTTTAAACAGGTCATGGCGTTCGAGGAAAGTATTTCTAAATAATGTCCATCAACGAGCGAGGTCATTATTGCTAATGTGTTGTTGTTCTTGCTGTAAATCTATTTTGATTCTTGCTTACTATTCTATCAACTCAAGATGTTAATACTATTAAATGATGAACCTAACCATAGTAATGATATATACATATCTTCTTTTCATCACATCATTTTTAATTTTTAATTACATATTTATTTTTGGTTGTAATGGAAGTCTTGGTAGCTACCAACACCTTAGAAGTAAAATGTGTAAACTAGTATTTGAATATACGTTTAGTATGGTCCAGAATATTTAAGTATTCCATGGTTTAGACCCGCTTATAACTCACCCTAAATATATGGTACATTACAAATGTTATAAAAATAAAAACAATAAACAAACTGGCCAAGGGCCTCGTAGTGTTGGTTTGAAATATTTTATTTATCTTTTTTTCTCTATTTATGCAGTTATATAGTATTTTATCAAGTTTTAACTAGACAGTTAATAGCAAAAAGCTAAACTGCTGCATTCATAGGATTTCGATACATTTACAGAGGATACACTACACTTGTATTATGTACATTATAAACCAACAGCAGTTTGTTTTTTAATCTAAGGATAGAAGTAGCAAATGAAACTGATACAGTACAATACGTTAATCATTTTTCAATAAATGTTTATTAAAAATAGTTGTCATTTGACGCCATCGAGAACCGAGCTCCCTTTACAGGCTAAGAATGCCGAATAGTCAGTTTCACTGAAACTAGCGCTAAAAATCACTTTTTTTCTTGTCATTTTGAAACTTCCGTATGTTACTTAACTTTCATATACTATGATAATATACAAAACCACCCAGCGTTGAGCTGAACTTTCATGATATTAACTTATTCAACAAAACCAGTTATTTACTGTTTAGAGTCAATATTGTCATTATTTAGCAAACACTAGCCCAGCCATCACATAATTTAGAGTAGAGTTTTTCTCTAGAATACTAATTACAAAGCCTTAATTTTCACCCCATAAAGCTTCTAACCAGCCAAGATCAAATGATACTATGTATAGTTTTACTAAGGCTATATATATAGACTTCTGTATAAAGCGCCATGGAACTAAAACCCTTTTTGTTGATAGGAAATGTATCAAAAGTTTATAAATTGTATATTTAACATCATTCAGTTAACCAACCTTTTGAGAATTTTGCCGCCAGCAATAACTCTAGTTAAATGAGTTATTACCCATAAATTTAGAATTTCAAAAATTGACTATAGAAGCTACTTGTAAATGTTTAAACAAGTCATATTAATTTGTATCATGTTGAAAAGAACAACATCACAAGTTTATTATTAAGAAAACCTTGGAATATAATGCTCAAACTAGATATAGAAAGCTTCAAATTATCATGCTTCAATATTTTTTGACATTTGAGTTTTGACCTAACCAGCCAGGGTAAATTGTAAATATTAAAACAACAAAATATTGTAGCTTTGAATAATGGATAAATCTCTTTATCTTTTGCAGCTTATAGCAACGTTTTTAGATACAATGAATTACAAATCTCTTATTTGAAACTTAAATGTTTAGCATTAGATTAGCCTGGAACTTTGAAGTTTTTTGCATAACTTTTTCCGCGCCTCAAATTTTCATGAACATGATAGTGTTTTAATTTTGCCTTGCCGGGTAGACAACGTTAACCACGCGACAGACAAAGAAATAAAATTTACTCAAATCGATATAAGGATGTTTGTTCTATACTAGTATAAAAAAACTTCTAATGTTTTCAATTAAAGTTAATCGTTATTAACCCTGAATATTAAACGACTCTGTCCGTGATGTTAGTGCTTGTGGTTTAATAACTGCTAAAACTAACCAAAAAAAGTAGTATAAAGAGTTATAGCTCAAGAGACAGACAATAACAACAAACTGGTTTAAACAAGAAAATATCGCGTAGTTTTCATGAATTTAGCTACTACTACTCAGCATCTGGAAAGTTTCCATTCTAGATATTGATTGAAATTAGAAGTAACAAAAGACCATTTATTTACTTCAAAAAAAAAAAAAAATTCAATACAATATTTTCTGATTGAAACTTGAAGTGATTACGCTGATTTGAGCTTCATTTTTAAACCCTTGAGCCTGTGATTGAAAATCATTATAGTGTATTTTCTTGTGAAAAACAGAATAAATACCTGGGTGAGTGATATAACTTGAAAAGGGAGCTTGTGCGCAAGGCCTTAGTGTAAGGGTTCAAGTATTTAATCCTTGAAAACAGGCTATTTTAGACATAGCTAATTTAATTGAAGAGTGGATTAGAACTTTATTGTTTCAAAACCTTTAAAACCAATCAAACAGTTGTCATGGTGTGTCTTTTTAATTTTATTTATGCTAAAGCCTGTATCTTGGAAATGCTGATTCTATAACGTAAAATACAACGTTCACCTTTTCAATCTTAATAAAATTCTAAAATCTCAATTTCTTTATAGTAGCTAGATGTTGAAAAGTTTGTTAATCATGTTTAGATGTAGGAAAAGCACAACTTCCATTTAAACTTACAAGTATGAAAAATTGAATCTTCTAGAAAGCAGAGCTAAAATCCAGAGTCGTTATATATTTACTATCATAAATTCAAATAGGCATTTCTATGATTAGTTAAATATAGCTGATTAGCTTGATAGAATGAATTTAACTTGGAGGTTATCCTATATAAGTTAAAAACCGATACAGTCTTTCCTCGTGATATGGCATTTAAACCGTGGAATGTTAATCTAATATTTCTTAATGCTAGGAGTGTTATGATATATTACCATTTAAGAGATGAAACAGTTGCAAAGAAATTTTGAGACGGAGTGCGCTAATAATCTTAGACAACATTGTGAGATTAAAAGATAAGCTACCAGATCAAACCTATAGTTATCCCTTGAAGCAGTTGGATAGTCTTGGCTCATAGTAAACAGTTAACTTGAAACTGGGATAATAAATACTGATCTTGAAAATGGAAGCAAAATTATCATGGTTAAACTGTCAAAAAAGTTATATTTTTGGCCCGCGAGAAATCGAACAAATTGAAGCCCAAGAGATTTACTGAAAAAGAAGTTGACAAGTAGACGTCGATAGAATCATTAAGTGAATTAACTCTAAATATCAACTAATAATTTCATACTGAATAACAAGGTTTAAGTCAAGCTAGTAATAATCTATATAATATTTGCTTGTAGAGTCATTCAAGATGATAACTATTTCTCTCATGTCTCTTGATGAAACCAGCCTAAGGTAATTGATATTAGACCGACGCGCAAACTTGTTATCCATAGTATAAGATTATAGGCCACTGCTTAAGTTAAGACTTTGAATATTGGTACGGGCTGCTGATTGCTGCACAAAATTTCTAAATTCTGAGCTAGAATCATGCCAAACGCTGCGGGTAGCCGGTCTTTATAGATCAAAACTATGTGGCAAAATCAGAAAATTTAAAAACTCAATCCTGCAATCAAGAATCTTGGTGCATTTACTTTACATTTTTTTTACGCTGGTGAGAGTTGCGCAGTGACAGAATATAATATTTGGTTGAAATCTTTTTGGCCTTTACAAGAGAGTTTAAAGTCTTGATCAAAATTTCCACAGTAATATAGTTTTTTTACACTATTGAGCTATTCAATGATTCATAATATCTCAGAGCCCATGAAGGGGCTTGAGAGTCAATATAATCATTAGCAGCGTAGAAGCATGGTGGTATGCTTGGACATCAAGGCTTCAAATCAACAGATCTATTCTAGCTAGTCGTATTGAGTTTTATTGCGGCAACAAGAATTCTTGTCAATGTTAGGTTTAAAGTACATTTTAAGTAAATAATACGCAAAGACAATGACAAGATAATAATTTTGCTATTGTCCACATTAGTACAAGAGGTTGTACCATCCTGTTCAGTTTCATAAAAGCCAAAAGCATATCTTAATCACTCAGAATTGAACTATGCTGAAACAAACGTAGTAAACTTAAAAGTGTTAGTTAGCATTATGATTTTTTTGTATGTTTAGATGCAGCTAATTAACATAAGATTCTCACGGGATATCTTTTAGCTTGCCCTGCCTTCTCAATTTTCAGTTATCCAAGTATAATACGTCCGCTTTAATCTTTCTGCTAAACAGTTTTAAGAAAAATGGTAGCCAAAGTAAGAACCAAATCGAGTCTAAATCTGAACACACTTGCTCAAGATGCAAAACAGTTGAACTCAAACCTCTTCACTTGAAGTCTAGCTTATGTATGCCCAGTATATAAACCAGTAGTTTTTCAAAATAATGCTATGAGCCTTTAGTATTATAGAAATTGCAGTCCGTCAACTTGATACTAATTATTTTAAAATGAGAAGAGTATTAGCTAAATAATACAAGCCAAATTTAACTGACCTCTCTGATAAAAAAAAAGACATCTTGTCTCCTCTGAGATCGTTATGCAATCACCGGAAAAGGGTAAATACTTCCCTATAACTGCTTAGATGATGGTTTTTAAATCCCATATAAACGCTATTAATATCAGATGAACCTATGCTAGAGGTTCAAGATACCATTTGTATAATCATCTTTTAAATTTTAATGAAAACTTCACATACCTGATTATGAATGATTTTAAATAGTCTTAAGTGAATTAATTTCATAAAACAAGTGTGAAATCAGAACAAAATACACGCGTTGTTGTGTGTATACAGTAAGCGACTCAATATTATGTATTATACCTTGAGACCAATTACTTAGCCAACTACAACTTGTTCAAATTATACACAATTTCAACACAATCAAGGCTGATATTCAGTAGGGTTATGGAAACATATTCTGACAACACGAATTTCTTCAATAATAGAAACTAATAAAATACTATATGCTCTTTTGAAATATTGTCTATTACAATATTATTTTTCAAAATCCCTTGAGTGAGACCTTCCAAAAATCTTTTTGTTAGCTTGGGAATCTGGGGCACATAATTATACATCAATTTTACTTGGGTGCTTCAGCAGAAATTCTTTATGCATGGCTTTGAAGCCACCTACTTGTTAGCTCATAAAATATTTACTAGACATTCCACTTGAATACCAAAATGTGAATCTGACTTGAGTGTGAAAAACCTATTTAATAACAATAAATTCTTTGTTAAAAAAGCTTATTTTCCATTACAGTGTTAACTGTTGACACCTTCGCATAAATACATAGTGATTCGGCTGGTCATTTTCCCTATACTTACTGTTTTGGCAAGACAATCCCCAGCTGCCTCAGATTGCATATTGTAGTTGACCTTAGTGTCCTCGGGAACTATATAAGTTTTGGCTAGCTTTAACCTTGCTATAAGTTGTATTTTTAACCGCGACTTGACCAGTATTTTATGATAGAAAGACACACATCGTGCCTTAGCATAAAAGTTAGAGCTCATGCTGTTCAAATTGCAAAGACAAGCTACTTATTGTCTAAACTAGTTTAACATTGCGCTTGAGGTTTAACGTCATAATTGAACTCAGCCATTAATCCACAGCAACCTTGAAAAAAGTGAATTTAAGCGTAGTTTCTAGCTAATCGCTGGTATACGGATTGTTTAAAATATAGCTTTTAATCTCTACAACTGTAAGCTTATTATATCTTTTGCCAGAAAAATGCAATTTTTTTTTCAAAAGTCAAAACATTATTGTTAGAAGTCGTTGGCCTGTTCAACTTCTCATGTTGTATCTGTCAAGAAACAAGATAAATTATTGCAGAGGCAGTCTAACTAATTACTCAGTAAACAGTCTAAAATAAAAAGCCAATCTACGTAATCGATGTCTCATTTTGTTAGTTCTAATCCGAAGCTAGTAAAACACTAACATCTTGTAAGTTCAAACCTTCAAGCCTATCCTCTGGGTTACGGTTTATCTACGGGGAACACGGATTAGTCCACTTAATCGCCTAATTAACCGATTAATAAGTGGCCATTAGGTTAAGACAAAATAACTCCTTCACATTGTGTCGATAAAACTAAAATGGTAAAGTTGGATCTACTATAAATTTAACTCCAAAAAAAAAAAAAAGAATACAGAGGTTAGACTGAATCTGTCGGCAACTAACCTGAATCAGAATTATCTAAGGTATTCTAAAATCATATAAAATACGCCTACATCAAAAAGTTGAATTGTTAGTAGCTGATCTCAACTGAATCCGTAATTTCAAATAAAGGTGGCAAACTTTCAAGAAATCCAATCTATATTTTCGTTTCAAGGCTGAGACTATGTGTGATATTCTCTACTGTACAAAATTTTGAACGGTGGATAATGAAAAGTATACCAAGCTAAAATTCTGAATTGTATGAGAAATACCAAAAATTGGAAGTCAGTTCATATCAAAATTAATAGCTAATAACCTGAACTAAGCATGACTGTTTCTTTTGTTAGAAAATTTCTCTTATTAAATATTTGAACCATCGAGGCTTTGTGAAACTCCTACACATTAGGATGGTCACTGGTAAATATTTTGTGTCCAGAAAATGCAAAGGTGCTGATATAAAAGTATTTTGTGGTACTATACGTTTCTATTTCTAGTGTATTAATCGGATTATACGAAATACATTTTGATGGTGTTGAGGTCTTAAAGTATGTGCCATACTATTGGAAACCAAGTTTTGTTACCGTATATGCTTTTCTCATGTAACCCTTAGTGGAATTTTTAAACACAAAAGCTATTCCTAATTGCCTACAAAACACGTTGAACTCAAAAAGCTAACACAGTTATACCTGGGACTTAACCAAAGATCTAAATGTGTTGTAACAGAGAATAGTAGTGTTCTTTTCGTGTTATAAAGCACTAAAATAAGTTAGTATGCACTCCATTTAGAGAAAAGCCATGTATTTACTGCGCGCCTGTATCTATGCCCATAGATGCAGAAACTTTGAAACTTCGAAATTAGTACCTAAGCCATGATGGGTTCTTAAGAAGGGAATCATTTAATCTGAGGCGTATTATAACAATTGTCGTGCAGTTTATACTGTCTTTTGTTCCTACAAATGCAAAATCAGTATGAACTTTCCCAGATTACTTATTGTTGAGCAAATGGTTTTAGTGTGTTGACTTCACTTGGAATTCTAAATTTTTGGTATTAACATGATATTTTTTCATAAAACTTGGCGGGAATCCAGCCTCTGATCGAAACCTTCCAAATGGACTAGTGAAGACTGTCTCAAAGTATGGCCTTAAACAACATTACCGTCAAGCAAAGAAAGCTAATACCATTTGCTAATCATGCACTGCCTTTTCTCAATAACCTAAATACAAAAACTTATTACCTGAATATAAGATTTGCTCTACACATTACAAGTAATGAGTGCTTGGACAGTTTTGGATGGCTAGGACCCAGAAATGGGCAGATCTAATGTTGGCTGCTGCCCAAAAAAGAATGCAAATACGCCCAGACAAACCTTTTTGAGGTGCATACAAAAGTGTATTGAGATGGACTAAACCTTCAGCAGAAGTCAAATGCCTTGTTAGAAAAAAATATTAATGCTCTACATATGTGACTGATATGCCTTTCCAGAGAGAAAACCTCTGTTTTCCTTTATTCAATTAATCATTCAATCATTTATTGTACGCATGTTTATCCTCGAGCGAGCAAGTCCAACACCATTCTCAAGAGGCATTCCAGGATTATACTTCAACCCAGAAACTATAATCATATTAACTCCCAAATCACGCTTTGGGTTTTCACATACCCAATTAATTGAGCAATGCCCTAATAATGAAAAAAAAATCCAAAAAAAGCATACATCTACCTGATGGTAGTCCGAAGGGCGGCATCATATCTCTAAAAATGAACCGTAATCCCAATTGTCGTGGAATAATATCAACATAGCTAGATCTACGATTCCCAAATTTGTGCTACGGTATTTCATGATCTGAATTGAGAAATTCAAGGTCATGTATTTTCTATTGTGTGAAGTTCATGGTCCCCTTATCATATTCCAGGGCTGCTAATATAGATATAAATAAAAGATATTTCTGGTTTTAGCATCTTAGTTACTTTGAAAACACAATCAAAGTTTTGACATTTCAGATATTTACCCAGATTTGATTAGGAATCAGACAATTCAGTTACGTGTTTACCTATTTCCGTTTGTAGTTTTCTTTTTTTTTTTTCTTTATTTTGTTAATTTTTTTTTTTTTTTTTTTTTTTTTTTTTTTTTTTTTTTTTTTTTTTTTTTTGGCTAATTGAACATTATGCCTACTTTACCATGTTTTGAGTATATAGATTCTGTTTATGCTCTTAACTTTTCTTTAAGTTGATGGTCATTACAGCCAAAAAATTTCTCAAGTAGCAGTATTATTTAGGGATACTTCTTCAATGGTAACATGACTTGTGCGCAGCCAAAATAGCTTGTTAAAACTGTGACTATGATTTTTATCAAAAGCTTTTGTTTTTTTTTGGGATAACAGCGTCCATCCAGCTCTTTTTAATAGTGGAGTAACATTGTTTACTCGTCTATCAATAGCCTCAATAAAACTTGAAAATGCTAGTTAAGGGGAGTTAAATTTATCTAGTTATGCGAATATTGTAATAATAGTCAGAGGTTTATCAATAATAACTCATGCAACAAAGGCCGATAATCATCGAAACACAAGCATTAGGCCTGATTTCCATGTGATGATTCATGATTTTACCACAACATTGGAGAGTACGCCCGAAATATACAAAAAACCTTGCTTTTTAAGTTGCAATAGCTCCTTTCTCTGCCCTGGAAGCCATTTCCACATGATCGTTTTTGAGACGGTCAACTGGTTAGCTGATTTAGTTAGTACCCAAGTAATGGTATATGTTTAAGTTACGCATTTGAAATTAAAAACAGGAGAAAGGCGCAGATCATTTCTTGTAAAGAGTATATAGATAGAATGAATATGAAGGGCAGTGCAACAGCGATATAAAGGCATCAGTGCCGTGATGGTAATAGAGAAACAAAACAAGTGGACTGTGATTATTGCATTAAATATACATATATGAAACACGGTGTGAACTTGAAAGGCTTACCTAGGATTAGCACCGATCGCCCATCCAAGACCACTGACAAGCAAGTTTGAAATTTGATCTCTCTTTCTAGAGTTCGTATGGTCTTCGTCATGGCCTAATTCCGGTGCCTGATTAGACCCACCGCTTCCGCCACTGCCAAACGTGGTCGAGGCAGATGATTGAATGGCCCGTGCAAACCTCGACGATGCAGAGGTCAATATGTCGGTTGAGCTATGTTGTTGGTGATTTCTGCGCTCAGCTGGCCTTTCTTCGTTGAGCTGACTTTCAATACGTTCCCAAACCTTCAAGATGGAAGGTAGATTTTCTTTAGGGGCATATGTAAGAGTGAAGCTGAGAAGCTCTAGTTGCTTAGAAAGAACTGACTCAGGGGTATTGCCATCCCATTCTGGTGAGACAAACTTGCCCACCTGGTAACAAGTAGTCCAAGGAAGTTGATTATGACTTGATGATTGCTTGACATAATCCTGCAGTTCTTTAGTGTAGTTGTATGCTTGCTCAAAGTCAGAGTTGGCTAATGCTACATCAATACACATAGCGCGAACCCTTGTATTAATCTCACCGTCATCAGCCTTATTTCCAGTAATACCATAGTACAAATCTTTTGAGATGTCTTGCAGAAAATCCAACTCATGATAAAGCTTAGGATTGAGCTCTAGCAATCTATGAATGATGACCAATGGATCCTTAGATTGCACTCTCAGCTCAACAGGATGCAAAGGAACCCCAGGTGTCAATGTCAAGGAATATTTGGACAAAGCATCCGTGCTTGAGAGAAGTTTTGCTGCTCTTTCAATAGGAGAAGGGAGAGGATTCTTGTTAGCATATTTCTCTTGCAACAACTCCAAACATTTAGCCGCTTTTTTCAGGCCTCCCCGGGAAGTGCTGCAACTTGTGGCCTTATCGTAGTTTTCATAAAAGGCATCTAAAAGATGGGTAGTCACAACACTACTTGAAGCAGCAGCCCGTCTCACGTTGATGAAACGAGCTTCAACAAAGTCAAATTGCCCAGAGGCCAATGTTGAAATCAACAAGGTCTCGTCTATCCAGGCGCTAGGAACTTTGCTAAGCACATGCGATTTATTCTTTAGCCAAAGCAAGTTATCTCGCACCTTGGTCCATTGTTTAGAGTCGTAATGTTTCCACTTTTCGTCACCAAACTCGTCATCGTTATTTGAACCAAAAATGTATTTCCTTGCAAGAGCAATTTGATCCTGATCGCTACCATATAGACTAGTCACCACAACTTCAATTAGCGTAATATCAGGGATATTACTAAACAAGATCTCTGCTGAATGAGCATAATTGTGGAAAGTTTTGAGAGAGGACAGGGTTGGCAGCGTTAATTGAGACTTCAGGAGTGTTTTATATGAATAAAGATCAGTTTCAGCAATATTTTCGGGAAATTTAGTGTCGGAGGGCTCTGCATCAAGCTCAAAGTTACCAAAGTAATGCTCGACAAGAGTGAGCTCTTTGAAAATTTCGGTTGTATAGTGGTTTTGAGGGAATGAGTACAGAAAGGCTAATACTGCGCGGATAAAACCAAAATATCCTGGATTAGGGGGAATGAAGACTCCATCAGCTTTGACTAACTCAAGAAGAAGAGAAAGTCGTTCTTCAGGAACACTAGACTCATCACCTATCCAATCCCACAGTGGTGACTGATCTTCCTTGTTGTTAAGGTAAGGAACAATCAAGTTGTTGACGTCGGTGACAATGTTGTCACTGGAAGCAAATTGAAGCAACAGTTTGACTGCATTATGGGGCGATAGTGATTCAAACTCTTGAAGCGAGATCCATGCTGTTTGTCCAGCATAACTGCGGCGGAAAGCCATCAAAACATGTAAAATACTGTATTGCCAGTCAATAATGCTTTGATCAGTGGTATCTACCAAACCTAATAGCAAATCTGGCGGTATGGGGAGACCAGTGTAGTTGTCTACTAGTCGGATTCGAGCTTTGACCCAGTCATTGATGAAAGGAGTTGATGCTGACAATGATCCCCAGCCTAACGGGGTCGTTTTCTGTGTAAGGTAGCGGGTTGCTGCCTGAAAGTGTTGAGCCAGTTCCTCATCAGAAAATCTGTCAAAGTGACTATAGTCGGGCACAGGGAGGTTAGTTTGAAATTGGCCGTCCAGCAGCTTTTTTATTAGGTCAACGTAATCAGCCAAAGGTGTTGACTCTGGCAGAAAGTAGAGGAGTGCTGTGAAGGCAGATGCTGATGAGGTGGGGGATTGAAGCAACTGGGGCATAGAAGCAATAAGTAGCTCTATATCATCAAACCTAACAGATGTCGCAAATTCTATTAATGCCAGGAAGCTGGCTTGATACTCTCTGTCATGGGTGGATGGGGTCATCATTGTTGAGGTGTCATTAAACTACAGAGTGTGGGTGAAGTACTGAACCAAAAAAAAACAAGGCAGCAAAAGTAGAAATACGAAACGAGAAAACTAAAGGGCAAAAAAAAAAAAAATAATTTTCCCAAACCAATAACAACATCACCAAAATGTCAGCTATAGACGAAGGTATGAACAGAACCTGCATTCGTTCGTTATAATTTACTGACAGGATTCAGAATCCATTATCAAGCAACGTGTACTCATTTCGGAAGTGAATTACAAACGGCTGGCAAAGTTATCTTATGAATTAATATCACTTCAAACCCCAAGTCAAGATGAAATGTGAGTAGTAGCAACATCATCATTTTTAACGCCTTTCTAACGTCCAGCAGCAATAAACTACGCGAAAACCTGATACTTGAATTCCAGAACTATGAGCTGGCCTTAGCGCGCTTACAGCTTCAAATGCAAATGAATGAGAAGGAAATAGAGCATTACAACAACGAGAAAGTAGCCAGTACTGAAAAGATTGCTCGTTTGGATGTCAAGACGCTTGAACTTCAGACTCGGCTTTCAAAAGCACAGACCGCACGGGCACACCGAGAGGAATACTCTAAGTTTGCTGATGATCTTTTCAAATCGCGCAAGTTTGAAATTGATGCGCGAAAGCTAAACTATGATTTAAACGAAGGTCGACAGAGCACTAGCAACGCGCCGACACCAATAGAAAACGACGACAAGATGGAATTTGACGACACAAACAACAAGATTATACGATCAGTAACGCTTAATATTTCTCGAGAAAAAGCTAAACGCATCAACAGTGGGTTGATAGACGAAATTGCCGAATTAGAGGCGCGAAAGGAAATGTATGAAAGAACATGGAATCAGAGAAAGGACAACTTTCAGGAGATTTTGGAGGGCCTTCAAAGATTCCGTTCTCAGGTTCTTGAAGAGAAGATGGAACAGGAACGACAAGAAGAAATGAACGAAGAAGATAACGAAGCGAATGACGGTAAGTTTTACAGCGCCTTTGACATTCATGAATAGCTTATTAACTTTTTAATTTTTTTTTTTAACTTTTTTACAGAGAAAATGGATACAACTTCATGATCATTGATGAAGGATGATGACACAGCTTGCGTATCCAAGGCGCATACAAACAAAGAGAGAGCAGTAGCCAAAATATTATATATTAATAAGTGAATTCAAACCTTTTTTTTTCAGTATATCTGTACCTACATGTATGTATAGCATTACCAGAGTCGTCTAATGTGGTGAGTTTTGAATTGAAATTTTGTATATATTTAGTTTTTTTTTAGCTCAGTAAATGGATGAATGAGATGCTGAAAAAGATTGTAAACAAATAAAGTAAACAAATAAATAATGAAGAATAAACAACAGATAACAAATAATAAATAAAAAGAGAGGCATGAAATAGTTAAAGACGGACTCTAGCGGCAGGAGCACTCATTTTTGAGTAACCTCCCACTCGTCTCTTATTGTTGGTAGGCGTAGAATCGTTAAAAAGGGTCTTGGCTTTAATGCAAGTAGGAGATGAAAAGCTATTAGTTTTTCTCTCTAAGAAAGCAGGTTTTTCCGTAGGAAATTTAAAGGAATTTTTAATCACAGGATTAAAAGGTCTGGCTAAATCTGAACTTAAGTGATCAGTCAATCCTGCGTCGCTGGTAATAGATTGAGTTCGCGGAAGTTTCATGGAACGACGGAATTTATCCATCTCACGCTCGCAGGTATCAGCATGGGTATTGTCATTCATACCAACGTACTTCTGAGGGAAGCAACGATTGGCATGAGTGTTGAAAAAGGTAGAATAGCCTCCAGTAAGAATAACGATATCTGGATAGTAGAGCATTGGATATCTGTTCATGTTTGCCTCTCGATCAAGGTTCCTCAGTTGCATAGCCATTTGAGGACCCCGATGAGCAGAGTATTCACAGTGAAAGATAAGTAAAACTTTTTCAGTGCTTGAAGCATTGGCTATCAATTCTTCTCGTAAGAGTTTCTTAGAGTTGATGTTGATAGCACCATCGATATGGCCACCTTTATACTCGTACTCAAATCGACAATCAACAAGAACATGGCGATCATATAGACTTGAGTGCTTGCCGTCCATGATTTCACAAAGAGTGGCAGAGTCGATTCTTCTGAATTGGTCCTGATCAACTTTGTTAGTTTTAATAGGGCATTTTTCTTGTGACAAAATAGAAGGCTTGCACGTAAAAGGCAACAAGGCAGGTGAGGTCTCTTGAATAGGAACATTGTCTCTTGGTGCTAGTAGTACCTTCTCGGGGTGCTCGAACATTGAGTGGGTTCTCCGCACTTTACAATGACGAGGGAAATAACGAGTTGAGTCATGACCAAACGAAGGCATTCCCCACGAAAAGCCTGTTGAGCAAGGTGGGTACTCAAAAGAACTAGCAGTCGACAAGTCTGGAGAAAGCTGAGGAGGCTCAGTAAGAAAAAGCCTGTTTTTTGATAGAGATTTTAACGATTGTCGTGGTGTTTGTTTGGTAGGAAGATTACTTGTAGACATACCAAAGTATGAATCAATTGCTGAAGTGCACGAGGTTGGGAACTGTAATACCGATGCTTTTGAGTTTAATTGAAACTTGGGGAAAACATGGTCGTCATCAGAATCATTATCGTCTTCAGGGTCAGAAAAAACTGATGCAGAGGAAGCGGATGAGTCCGATTCCGTGCCCTCATCTTCGGCTTTGTACAAATCATAAAAAGACGTTTTGTGAGGGAGTGGAGAAGGACCAAGCTCGAAAGATACTGCCCGTCTGTTGTTGACATGAGCCAAAGACGAAAGCTTTGGGGCTGGAAAGACGGAGTTTGATCTTGTTCTTGACTGGCGTTTCTTGATGAATAAAGAGTGGTCTGAAGGCTTGCATGGAGCAATGGGTTTTCGACTGAGACTTGAAGGGTCAAATGTAGTGGTTGAAGGCAAAAAGAACTTGCAAGGAGCGACAAGCTCTGCGGGAGGAGCTAAATCTAGAGCCATTAAAAGAAAGTGTGATATGAAATTCAGCCAAACGAAGGAGAATTCATGTAAAGTCAAAAAGAAGGCGTCAGCTTGAAGGACGGGAGAAAGGAAAGAGAGAACTGAAAAAAAAGTGGAGGAGAGCAGTTAGATTTATATAAAAGAGGAACAAGAACAAAAAGAGAAAGCAGATAAAAGCAATTGAATAAAAAGAAATGAAATATGAATCTAATTGATGCTGCGAAAAATACTTGAATATAACAATGAGAAGACTACAAACAAGGTAACAAAAAAGAGATATTATTTGCAGGTCAAGTCATCGTCATCATCGCTGTCCGCCCTTTAGGTTTGCGCCTTGGAGAGTGAAAAATCCCAAAATATACATGGAAAAAGAAAAGAAAGTGGTTATGAAATTAGTCGTTTATAACGAAAAAGAAATGGTTAGGTTAATATTTGTCCCGTGGTTAATGTTATTTTGGGGTTAATACGCGGCTTAAGCGCGTTTTTAGACTATTGTCCTAAACAAGAAAATCGTCAACATAAGAAAGTATGTCTTACACTGGGCATTTCGTCAATAGCAACTTTATGGTAAATAAAGGGCAAACAAAAGAATATCACATAGAAAAGTAAGAGTTCTACTACAAGTTACAACTACAAATGCATTGTATGACATGATCTGTAGATCATGTTCAGGTAAGAGGGAGAGGCTAAGCTGGGGAAAAACGCCGCATCACCGATAATGCTGTGACAGTGTGAAGTCTATATGCGTGATACTGAAACCCTGCCTATAAACATACAAATTAAAGAAGTCTATGACAGATTAGCCTTCCTAACTATTCAAGATCTAAGTCTGAAGAATTCTATATAAAAACCAGCCAACTACAACAATCCAGTACAGAGGGTCCTTGAAAGGGTTCGTGCTAGAATTAAGCAAATGAATAGTATTGATGACAAATATTGAAGCAAGGTCACACCATGAAAGCAGCCAAAGTATAATTGCGATAAGAAATCTCACGAAGCTTTGGGAAAGCTAAAAGACACAGATTATGTTGCTTCGTGCGGTGAATGGCAATTAGACCATGAAATATCAGGTAAACTCCACCAATACTACCCCACCATCCAAAGGAGGTGTATAAAGGAAAGTACCCCTAGTCAGCTGGAATTTTTCGTGGGTACCGTGCCTTGTCACGCCTTTAACAAGCTGTTTCAGCTTTGTACAGGCCATGGCGTTCTAGGAAAGTATTTCCAAATGAGGTGCATCAGCAAGTGAAATCATTATTGCGAGTGTGGTAAGCTGGAAACAGTTGAACATGCTTTGAAGAAGTGCCATTTTCATAGAGTATAACGAGTCTTCCTAAGAAAAGTTTCTCTGAGATTTGATCCCAAGATTCTTCTTGATAGTAAAAAGGGATTTGGGGCAGTAGTCAAGTTCTTAGATTCATTGCCGCAACTTCTTTTCTGGTGGCCTGTTTGGTTAGAGCCGCTTTTTGAGGTTTTACTGATTGTCAGTCTCTAGCATCAGTCTACTGGATACACGTAAACTTATTAATGGAGAATGTGGCCCCATAGAAGATCCGGACTTATATGCGCTGACACCGCTACCTTCCTAACCTAACAGAGACAAATCTTTGGAAATATATGTCTTCTTTGCATATCATTTCAATATATAATTTTGTTAATATCTACTTAATGTAAGGATAATAAACTGATGTGAAGACGTTTTATGTGTTGATTTGACCTTATCCCGTGACACCTAGTGTTGCTTTCAGTGCTAGCTATCCATTCACATCAACCAGTCAACTTGATAGCAGTTACCAGCCACGACTGTCTATGCATACTCTATAGTAACCACATCGCTCATTTTGAATCTTTTCATAAACAAATTAAATGATAGTCCGTTTTAATGAAATGACCGACTAGTATGTATGAATGCTAATAAATAAACCTATTATTACATTTAAAAAATTATGGGTTGAAGCAAATGATTCTTCATGAGTTGTTCAGCACAGCAGCTCCGTTCGCATTCTAAAGTCAAATATTGTCTCACATTTTTCCTTGATTTGCATCAATATCTTTCTTCTTGTATGCTGGACTTAGATTAATTGAAATTTGAGTTTAAAAAAAAATCATCCTTAAGGATGTCAATAGGACATGAATTGAAAATTCTCAGAGAAAAATTTAGAAAAATTATGGAAAACAGTCAAGTATAGAGGGATTGATATTATTAATGAAAAAAATGATAACAATAGGGTAAACTTATACGCCCACCTAGTCTCATAATGGTGAAACACTTTTATATAGAATTATCAATAATTTTCAACATCTTTTTAACTGCTAGCATCTCATGGGTTTAGTCGGGTTTTCAGCCCAGGTCACGAACTTAACTTTTCTCATTATTAAAGTCACTTCAATAAATTTATAAAGAACATGATAATTTGAATGAAAAAAATCTGTTATATATGTTGTTAGCAAGTAGTATCGTTTGATATCGCTGATACCCAGTCAAGGCATGTTGAAAAAAATCGGTATTGGAATTGAAAATAACTATTTAAACATAGCACTCTTGACTTGATTAGATGTCAATTTAGCTTGAACAATAAAGGAATTGCTCAGCAAAAAGTTGGTAAAACCAGCCCCTACGTGCCATGCCAATTCTTGTAGCCCTTTACAAAGTTTACACTTATTTTAATAAAATGCCTGCAGCATAATTAATTGTAATAACCATGACTATATGTAATTGGATGCGAATGTTTACTTTTTGCCAAACCGGGTGGGACTAGCATCGGTCCATCGAAAAAGTTTTTCACATTTCATGAGTAAAATTCATGTCTTAATTCCACTTTGATTCTCATTTGTTAATATTATTATACTTTATTATTATTACCTGCCCAAAAGATTAACATCATGGACTAGGATAAGGGGTGGCCACATATATCCAAAGGTATTTAGAGTACTACCGCTCACGTTGCAGACCAATGTGATTCCAGTCAACCTCAAAACAAAAATAAAAAGAAAATGATACAGACCTATTTATTATTACAAGTAAAAAATATAGTCCCAAATATGGGATATATTATGCACTAAATTGTTTCAATTTTTCACTTTTCAAGGTGCTGATTCAATGGAGTATTTTTTGGTCAAAAAAGCTAGCATATAGAATATATGTATTTTATATACACATAAGGACAGAATGATCAAGTCTCGCGACTTGAATTCCCGTCTTCTTTTCTAAAATAACCTATACAAGGTGATTATTACATCATAAATTCAAGCTTTGCTGTTCATAATTCTGCTATTTATCACATGAATTCCATATGTGCTGTGATAATTTGTTTCTTGTACCATGAGGGTAATTTTTAAAAATGACTTTCTCCGAAGATATAAAAAAAGTAGAAGCTTTTTTTTTTTTTTTTTTTTTTTTTTTTTTTTTTTTTTTTTTTTTTTCACCGGCACTCAAGTAACAAAATGGCATTTAGCTGTAGAGCGGCTGTTAGGCTAGTTTTTCAGGTCCAACCTCTAGAGATAGTCAGCCATTGATACTGTGGTAGAGTAACCCACTGCATCTTTGGCAGTAGATCTGCCAAAAAAAAAAAAAAAAAAAAAAAAGACGATATAAAGCATCCAATGATCTCTAGTTTATTTTTTTGTTTCAGAGATTTTAAATTTATTTTATTTTATTAAAACATTTTTAGCGAAATAAATGATAGTCGTTGATCAATATGGTTTACCTTTACGAATCAGATTTATGGCATTAATAGTTAAAAGATTATTTGGCTATGCAGCATTTTATTTTGGACAGACAGTGCTTCATTAATTTTTTTTTCCCTCATCGTGATCTGGTTGCAACGTCATGCGTTCTTGAAATATTTTATTATTTATCGGTTATTTGTTGACAATTTTCTTATTTAAGAAAAACTTATCTTAAAACATTGATTCACCTGGCACCGACAACATAGGTGCTAATCTTTTTTTTTTTTTTTTTTTTTTTTTTTTTTTTTTCATTCTAGATACTGCTGACCGGTATTTGATACACTTGAACACACATTTTCTTCGAGTTTTTTCGCGCACCTAAAGCGTTTCTTAGAAGCTGAGTTTTCATTATTTCGCACTGACACCTATCAGGTAGAAATTTCCAGTCAAATCAATTTAAAAAAAAATTAAAAAAATCTAAAGAAAAAATTTGTTTGTGTAACTGTTATATTATACATGGGTGATAACACTCGCTATCTATTTAAATATTCATCTGCTTCAAAGCAAAATCTATAGTGAAACTCTCTTCAGCCAGCTCCTCCATTCTGTTAAAATGCCTCTCACTGTAAGGAAGGATTCCTTCCACCAGTTGTATTAATCCGGGAATTTGGCTTAATGTATCGACGCTGTGGTGACAAAGAATTGCATGCAGAATCATCTGGGCAATGGGCGAGGTGCGGCCGTTGGTATTCCAGTCCCGTACTCTCTTCAAAAGTCTAGCAACCATTTCCAAGTCAAGTTCACCAATTGCTCTGTCAACTGCCACCAGACCAGTTATGCTACCCTCTTCGAGATTGTTGTTACTGACCTCCATAAACAGCTTTAGCAGCTTGTACGGCTGATCTAGTGATAGCGCCAGAATAATAGCGTTCTTCCAGTCCTTGTTAAACACATAGTTGTCCAGCTCCTGCTCCTTCTCGATTTGCTCTGCACGGGTCTCAGCATCCTTGAGACGCTCGGCTTCACTGACATCCTCCCAAAAGGTGATTATACCGTCACCACCACCAGAAATGAAACCAGTCTCATCTTCGCGAGCAGCAAGTGACCATACCTTATCCTCATGATTGTCGAGGGTGCTAGCGCATTCACCGTCGCTCTTGACATTCCATACCTTAACCAAACCGTCACCACCAGCACTAACAATCTGTTGACCTCTGGTGGTAAATGCAACCTTCAAAACTGAGTTAGTATGACCCTCAAATGTCTTGAGACAAGAAAAGTCATTCAAACTCCAGAGCTTGACGGTCTTGTCACCACTACCAGTGGCAATGACCTTGTCGAAATGGCTGAACTTGACAGACCAAACACTTCGCTTATGGCCCTTCAAGACACCAATACTTTCACCGCTCTGAAGATCCCAGACCTTGACGAGACGGTCCTGACTTGAAGAAGTAAACAATTTGTTGTCGGGGGACACATCAATAGCATTAATTTCTTTTTCGTGGGCCTTTCTAGTGTATGCCGCCTTACCAACTTCACCATCCTTTCTGGGAATGGTCCATCGCTTGATAGTGAGATCGTTAGAACCAGTTATGATAAATTCGGGAGGACCACTGGTCAGGGTTCTGGACAGGGCAATGGCAGTGACAGCATCGGCGTGACCAGTGTATGTAGAGTGGCAGATAGCCTCGCCAGTACCATCAAACAGAGGCTGGAGATCCCAGAGCATGACAAGACGGTCCTTGCCAGCGGTTGCCAGCCATCGTCCATCAACAGATCTATCAATGGCCATGACAATGTCTGTATGTCCAGCAAGAACACTGTGTTCTAGACTGCCCCACTTTAAGATACGGACCTCTGGGGAGTTTGTTGCAATGGCCAAGTATGATTCGTCTTCGCCCACATAAGTACAGTCAATGATTTCACCATGGTTACCACTGATGCGGCGTTTAATATCTAAATCTTTTGAGAGATCAAGCTCCAGAAGAGTCTCGTCTGTCAAAATAGTGAGCAGTAAACCAATATCACCTCCTTTGTAAATGATATCAGAGACACCAGTTTCCTCAGCAGAGTGTGGATCACGATGGTTCGTCTCCAGCACCTTCTTTGCAGTCTTGTAGTCCCACACGGACGTACTTCCGTTTTCACCACCTGCCAATATGAGCTGAACATCCTTGTTTTCGTAGCTGGTAAGTGCACCTGCATCAATAAAAGTGACTGTTTCTAATGACTGAAAAACTGGAATAGTCGATATTAAATTCATTTTACTGGTCGCAACGTTCCAGATATTGATAACACGGTCACGGCCACCACTGATCAGGAGTCTTCCGTCGGTACTGAAATCAAGGCCTCTGACAACAGAAGTATGGCCATCTAACACAGACAAGCATTTGCTTTTCACCAGGTCCCACACACGGATCTTGCAGTCATCAGAACCACTGGCAAGTCTCCAATTGTTCATACCTTGGCGACCCCAAAACTTTAGCGCACTGATAATACCACCATGACCGCGCAGATTGTGAGTTGTGTAACCGCCCTCAAGATCCCAGACCTTCACAGCACCTTCAGCACCACCGGTAGCGATCAACGTCGACGTAGGATCGATGGCCATAACAATGACGGGAGATTCGTGGGCCTTGACGGTACGGACGAGTTTTGCTTCGGGAAGTTTATATGTTTTCATTTGTAGAGATCTGGAGCATGTAACGAGATAGGAACTGTCGGGTGCGATTTCGAGGGTCGTGATAACTTCACCATCACCTTCAATCTTGGCAAGTTTTTCGCCAGTAATGAGATCCGTAAGGTAGACCACGTCTTGAAAGGTAGTAGCCATGAGCTTGCCATCTTGGGATACAGACACCTTTCCGCCGCTAAAGAAAGGCTCCACAGCCTTGGCTTTGAAACTCGTCTTAAGTTGGATATCCGCCATAATGTCGATACTTGGGGTCTATATGCAGTTGAAAATTTTGAAAAGAGCAGAAAGAGTTCAAAAAATTTCGAATCAAATGAAAAATGATTGTGAACGAAAAAAAAAAAAAAAAACTCCCAACTTACCCGGCATGTAAACTTGATATACAACTCCCAACTTCCACCCAGACCTTGAAAGTCAATCAGGTAAATAACCCAAGTTTTCCATGTGTACTGTACACTCTATTTCTAAGTACTGACGGCTCCAGATTTTTAGGCAGTCAACTGGACCTAAATATTGTTGACATCTACTGCCGGTTAGGTTCTACATTAAAGACGACGTTTTTTTGTTTTTAACTCTACAGCTCACATCATGATTACCAAGCGGCTTCTGAGATTTGCGCTAGGCCCGTCTTTTCTTGATTCTGATTACAAACGTGAGAATGCTCCGATCCCGTATAAGCTGAGGATAGAACAATTAGTGAAAAACCAGAATCAAATTCTCAAGCTGTCCGAAGCGAAGGGCAAATTCAAAAGCGCATCACATCGATCCTCTTCGCAAAACCAGGCAGCTCGTTCTATCAATGTTCGCCAGTATCCTTTGCTGGCAGAGATGCGTGACCAAGTCCACTTGCCGTACTCTGCTACCATTCTCATGTTTTATAACGTTACCACTCGTCTCAAGTTCAGGATCAGCGTAAGTACTTCTTATCGCTTGATTTTCTACTGATATTCTAACACCACTACTATAGTATGGCCTTTTCAATTCCAAATTTTATCGAATTTTTATTTCAGACACTGTTTCGTGCATCATTTCAGTAATCCATGACTCCTTTGAAATTATGTTTGAGTCTGCGATTTACCGTGGACTTTCTTTCTTACCCACAACTATCCCGAGAGTACTTGCATCTCTAGGAACTGACCTTTTACTACAGCCTATTCGAGAGCTCAAAATCCTACACTCTGCCAGCATGATCCCTTTTACAAGATTTCTTCCTTTTTTTACCTATGACAAAAACATCATACTTTTAGGATTCGGGTTTTTTCTTTTCAAAGAGAGCAAGAGAATGCTTTCGGATACAATTTACACACATTGTGTTAACGTTCTTCAGAAAACCACAGCGAAGCTCGATAATAAAGATCTTTCAAAATACCTTGATAAAGAGGCTTCTGATAAGGCTGCTCATGCATCACGATACATTGACCAAAGCAGGAGTGTGTTTAAGATGATGTTGCTTGATAACATTTCTTCTATTGCTCTTTCTCCCGTTCAAATTCTCTTGTGGGGTTTGACTATGTGGAACTTTGGCAACAGCCCGCGTTCGCTTTCATACTTTCCATCCGGTATTGACGTTGTCCTTAAGCCGAGTTACCAAATGCTTCTTTTTTCGACCACTGTGGAAGTGGTTTTATTTATTGCTTTGAATGCCTTCTTTGAAATTGTCGCTGAAGATCTCCTTTTTGTGATGCAAAAAAAACTTATGCGAGGTAAGTATGTTTTTCTGAAGACCATATGCTTCAATGACAGCCCAATACCAAATGAAACTTTAAGTGAAACAGAAGGAAATGAAGAAGATGAGGATAATAGTTCTATTGAATCCAATGACAACTATTTTGAAGATGAACTTGACTTTTCTGGAGAGGAATTTGATTTTTCTGGATATGAGTTTGATGTTTCTGGAGATGAGGAATTTGACGATACTGGAGGCGATAACTTTCTCAGTATGGAATACGAGGGTTTCAACCGTGCCTCTGAAGAGGACGATTGGATAGATGAGGACGAGATCTACTACGATGGAGAAGGAGAATACAGTGAAAACGAGTATTATGACTTTTCTTAGACTTTCTGAAAATAGATGCCCCAATACCCAGAGACCAAAAGGGGAATCTGAAGCTTCACGCAGAATTAGGATCTCTCTTCAATGTTGCAAACTTCTTTGGCGGGATCAATAATAGCCAGATCTCAAATTCTCCCATAAACATTCATATAAGCGCTTTTAATGCCACGTATATAGACATTTTAATGATTTTAATGATGACGAACTCTAGAGCAGGGAAAGTAAAATGAGAATTTACGATCATGAAGTCCTTGTACATTCCTGGAGTACCTGATAGCGTTGATAAAATAAAATGAAATTAAATCAATTTTATATATCAAAATGCTTTTTAGAAATTATCGCATTATAATGAACTAAAACAAGCTATTAGTTTAACGATATCCAAAATTGTCACTTTTTAATGAGCTTGAGTGATTTCAAGAATGACCCCTATCAGTCAAAAAAAAAAAAAAAAAAAAAAAGTTTCAGACATACTGGTAATATGCCTTGTAACATGGGCTTTATATCTTTATAAGTAATAGTAGGTGGATTAAACACCGGGTAACAACCAGTACCGTTTTTCATTTTTCTTTACTCCTCCATAAATCTCAAAACAAAGTGAATGAATGAACAAAAGGGATCTATTGGAAATTAAAATAAAAAACTACGGATACGAGCTCATCTTAACGCGTCATTAAATCCACAAACATATCTTTCTCGAGGAGGAAATATATTTTGTTAACCGCTTTTGATTTTCTCATCATTTCTCTGCCAATTGGCAGCATTTACTATTAAAATCTTTCAAAATTCATCACCATTTTACAGTGTCTAGACAAGTTCCTTCACTATTTGCATTTTACATTGATTCTCGGTAATAACAACCATTATAATGACCAGCTCGTTTCAAAAGCTTTGGTCCTCCGGCGACTCTGCCGGGCTGCTTCGACTTGCCCGTGATATAGAGAAGCATGAGACATGGCGAGGATTTCTAACAACCCAAGAACACGACATATTCAAGCACGCGCTTGACACGGGCGGAAAGGTCTGGCATGAGTTCATCAACGGAACTGCAATTTGTCGTATGGAACAGCCATCTAGTGTTGAAACTCCCGCTCATGGCATCAACGGATTACCTTTCAACTCCTCGAGCAACACCCCAGCTCCTTTCTCTAAACCTGAAAAACCGCTGTTTCAAAATGGTATTCACAATAACCACCATAGCACAATAAACAGTAAATTGCCCTCACCATCACCTGCTCCAGCTGAAACTTTGATATCAGAAGATCACAATGGTTCGAGTAATGACTATTTACAACTTGATGCGGTCACTGTTGCCTTTAGAGTTAGATATATGCTTTACGAAAAATCAATAGGCTTGATATTTCCAGCGAATGATCCCTCCATATCACCAGATATAGACTATGCTATATTTGATGAACCAGAGGAATCTTCCAAAGCACAACTAGCGGCACCTGTCGTGACGCGTCAGGCTGACGATGACGACTATGACGACGAAGACGAAGACGAAACTAAACCCGCGGATACGAACGCGAATAATTCAGCGCCTTCACTTGGTCAAGAAAATAATGAAAAATCTGTCATCCTGAGTAGGTTTTGAATAATCACCTTTTTTCAGATTTTGTTTACAAGATACTAATCTTACATTCTTACAGTTACAAACAGACTACCCACCGAGGATGATCTCACAAAACGCCGAGAAGCATTTAGACGTCATGTTAACCGCATGTACCATACATTCGAGGCTGATGAGGAAAACCGACTGAAGCAAAAGAAACAGGAGGAAGCTGACCGGAACAATGATAACGAGGTAACTTCAGGAAAACAAAACCCTCACAACACCTACGGTGCGGCCAATCTAAGCTTGAAACATCTTCTGGCGGCAATTGAATCTAAGCAAGATGAACTCTCAATCACGGAAACTGAGCTAAGCACGCTTCTTTCAGATGTGCGTAAAAACCGATCTAAATGGGCGAGTGAAGACAGAATTGGACAAGAGGAGCTGTATGAGGCCGCTGAAAAGGTAGTCCTCCAGCTCCGCGCGACGACAGAGCATTCTACTGCCTTTCTTAACAAAGTCAATAAACGCGATGCACCCAACTATTTCAATATTATCAAACACCCTATGGACCTTAATACGGTGATGAAGAAGCTGAAGGGATTCCAGTATAAGAGCAAGAAAGAGTTTGTCGATGACTTGATGTTAATCTGGAGCAACTGTTTGAGATATAATACTGATCCCAACCATTTTCTCCGTGTCCATGCCAATGCGATGCGTGTCAAGACTCTCCAGCTTATTCCCCTGATCCCTGACATTGTCGTGCGCGATAGGGCTGAAGTGGAAGCTGAAGAGGCGCGCTTGGCTAAAGAAGAAGCCGAGAGCGAAGACGAGGAAAAAGAAAAAATTGGCGGCCGTGTCAAAGGTACTGGAACAGGTAAGCATGCTGCCAAAGGCAGGAAGCGCAAACTACATGAGGATACCGCTGGCGCGGCTGGTAGTCGTCCAAGCCCTTTCCCCAGATTGGAGTCGATGGAAGCTTCAGCTACACCACGTAATACTATGACACCTGGCCCGGTGACTGACTACGAAGCTGATGATTCCAAATTTGAATCAGAGGTGGTCGAGTTTCCAGATATTGAATCTTTGCTTTACCAGGAGCTGTATGGTGAGCGAGCATTAGCTATTTGCTCGAAACGAGCTGAACTATTCAAGGAACAGCAGGTTCAATGGGATCAACCAGCGCTTCTCAGAAGTGCCAAGGGTATGGCTAAATTTGAAGAATTAGAGCTGGACTCATTTAAAACCGAAGAGGCCAAAAAAGAATCCAAGCAAGAGCACCGTCTTTTTAACCGTCGTGGGTTTATCAGCTCCATTGAAGACAATGACGACATTCTGGTAGAATACAGCAGTGGCGTCGGCCTTCCTCCCGTACCTTGGGCCATCTCCAATTATAACAAAACTGAGGGTCTCGAGAACGTTTCGTTGGATGACATTGGACAATCAGGTTATGTCAACCGAACTGGTCTTACTCCCCATGTGCTGGCCAACTTACAAGAGATGCAGCACATCCGAAAGATCTGCTTCAAAATTGGTGTCATTAGACAGATGCAACAACAAGCATATATGCATTCTGCCCAGTTGAAACCCTATCATCCGGATGACATCATTGAACCAGATCTGGATGTGGAGTCTCGTCTGCCCAATCGTGACCGCTACGATGAAGAGGTTTCTCGTGTAGCACTACGTCGCAATATGGCTAAGATTGCCATGCACAGCGGATTTGAGGAGACTGAGATCATGGCAGTGGATGCTCTTACAGAGATCGCGGCTGACTATATGGGCAAGCTTGGCCGTAGTATCAAGTTGTGGATGGAGACTAGCGAACCTTCAACTGATTTCACGATGCAAGAAATTCTCTTGAACGTGCTAGAAGAAAACGGCATAGAAAGCATATCATCCCTAGAATTTTACATTAAGAATGACATTGAACGCCACCACCAGCGGCTTGTGGACCAGAAAAAGAAGCTTGCACTTTTTGTTGCCGACCTGCTACGCCCAGGATCACAAGAATACAATGATACTGAGTTTAAGGATGGCAGTGAACAATTTCTTACAGGTGACTTCTCCGAAGAGATTGGCGATGACTTTTTTGGATTCCGGGAGCTGGGATTGGATCAGGAGCTTGGCCTTGAATCACTATCAGTGCCATTACACTTGCTACAGAGTCGGTTTGCGCTGGCTAACATGCAGAACACGGTTACTGACGATCATGAGCATCAATTGGAAGTACCAGAATACTCGCTTATTGACAAGAACGTTGCTGAGCGCCAGATTACACCTATCAAGAACTTTTTGTTGAAGCGATTTGAGATTAGCTCGGCCACGACTCTCACGGGCGGCGGCCAGGACAAGGACGGCATGCACACTGATGGCATTTTGACGCTGTTAGAGGGTGACCAGCTGCCTGCGAAGTTGAGAAACTCGCGGCCAAAGGTGCCTCCTACAGGTAAACTCCCTGGTGTCAAAAAGAAGCAGCCTTCAAAGGTGTTTCATCGACCACCACCACCGCCCTGGATGGCGAAATCAGGTAGTGGAGAGTCAGGTGGTGGTCCAATCTTACCCGGGGGATCACAGGGATCTAAGTATCCACCTTTAAAAAAAGAACAGGCGGATGGGCTTTCTAGCGGCGCAGATGGTCTGTTTGGGCAGGTCAAGCCTGACGAGTTAGATTTAGGGCTGTTTGGCAATGGCACTTCGGGGGAATTTGGGTTTCTACCAACCTTCCCCGCGAACTAATGAACAAGTAACGAAGATAATATATCAATAGATCTGATCCAAGCGATTTTTGCTAGTTTCCAGTAAGAGTATAACCTGAGTAGAGCTCGAGTAACGTGGCTTTCTCCCATTGTTTCAGATTGTTTTCATGTGCTGAGTGTATATATTTTTACGTATTTTGTGCAAGCCGTGTGAAACAAATAAGCTGTGTAAATTGTGTAACTTTTGTTTTTTATTTTAAATTTTTTTATTTTGGTGGGTGCCTTTGTTATTGACGTCAAAAGAAAAATTTTAGATTTTTTTCGGTTCAAATTTCGTTTCAACTTTGTTCTCATTTTGTTCGAGGTACACACTACACGGTACAAAAGGCTGCTGCTGCTGTTGTTGCTGCTGCTCCTGTTGCTGCCGCTGTTGCTTCATGATGGTGGAGGACGATGAGGGACACACACCTTGTCGGAAGGATTTTTGTGCAATAAAAATTAATAATAAATAATAGAGTAAAACAAAAAAAATACAGAAAAAAATTTTTTTTTCTTTTTTTCCACGCGTTCAACTGCTATTGTTTTTTTTTTTTTTTTGTTTTATTTTCTTAATTTATTTCATATATTTTTTTTAATTTTTTTTTTCTCCTTCCTTTCCTCCTCTCCATCTGTCTTCAAGCTCCGTTCCGACGACGTCTCTGCCCTGACACGCAATAACTCAGCCACTCCGGAACACACAACTTTTTTTTTGGTTCTATTGTCTTCGCGTTCAAAGACATTAATAACACGACACGTACTCTTCCCCCCCTCATTGACAAGACAATTTTCACCATGGCATCACTGCCTGTCCTCGAGCAGGGTATACCTCGGCAGGCCCTAATACAACCACAAGCCGGCGTGGTCCAGCCACCACAGCAACAACAACTACAACAAGATGACCCGTTTCAGAAACTGCATAACGAAACCGCCGACTGTTGGTTCGAAGTCGGCCGGTTAGCAGAGTCCATGGACGACTTTGACAAGGCTGTCTTCGCGTTTAACGCGTCGCTGCGCTACAACCCGTACAACATTGCCACTCTCAAAGCCATTGCTAACCTATACAGAAGCAAGGAGAAATTTGCCAAAGCCGTTGAATTTTACAAGTCCATTCTCAACTTGAATCAGAATTCAGGCGATATTTGGGGTTGTTTAGGTATGTTCTCCATGTTTCTACTTTTTTTTTCTTTTTTTTCTTTTTTTGTTTTTTTGCGTTTATGGTTTTCGTGTTGTTGTTGTACGTTTTTGGGCTATAAACTAACTGTCTGGTATCATTAGGACATTGCTATCTGATGCTAGATGAGCTCCCTAGTGCGTACTCCGCGTACCAGGAGGCGCTGGTGCGACTTTCCGATCCCAAGGACCCCAAGCTTTGGTACGGAATTGGCATTTTGTACGAGCGCTCGGAGTCGTTTCAATATGCTGAGGAGGCGTTCACCCAAGTTATGGAGATGGACCCGCGATTTGAAAAGGCCAATGAAATTTACTTTCGACTTGGTATCATTTATAAACAACAGCAAAAGTACCAGCTTTCGCTTGACTGCTTTCGGTATATTCTTAATACGCCACCTCAGCCGCTGACTGAGATTGACATTTGGTTCCAAATTGGCCATGTCCACGAGCAGCAGAAGCAGTACCCAGAGGCCAAAGAGGCATACGAACGCGTCTTGGCGCAGAATCCCAACCATTCAAAGGTCTTGCAGCAACTTGGATGGCTATGCCACCTACCTGGTACAGGTTTCACCAACCAGGATGCTGCCATTGAATATCTGACCAAGTCACTCGAGACTGATCCAGCAGACGCACAGTCATGGTACCTCCTTGGCCGCTGCTACATGGCGCAGCAAAAGTACAACAAGGCCTACGAGGCATACCAGCAGGCTGTTTATCGCGATGGCCAGAACCCAACGTTCTGGTGCTCAATCGGTGTACTTTACTATCAGATCAACCAGTTCCGTGACGCCCTTGACGCGTACTTCCGCGCCATTCAGCTCAACCCCAATATTTCGGAAGTCTGGTACGATCTAGGCACTTTGTATGAGTCATGTAACAACCAGGTGCAGGACGCGCTTGAGGCGTATCAACGTGCGGCCGAGCTTGATCCCCAGAACCCCCACATTCTGGCGCGGCTTGAGCATCTGCGCAGTGGCGGTACCAGTAATGGTGGAGTCGCGCCCGTGCCCGGCGGGATTGGAGGCCCAGGCGCGTTACAGAGAGGTGCGCCGCCCCGACCACAAGACGTGAACCCGCACTCGTATCACCACCAGCAACCGGGACCGCCAACCAACCCGGTGTGGGACTATCAAGCAGCGCAGCAGCAACAACGACAGCAACCACCGGCGCCACTGCATGTACAGCAGCAGCAACAAGGTCCGGCGCAAGCACCTGGTCAACAACCGCCGCCCCATGGCCAGGGCGTTGCGCTAGCACTACCCCAGCCAGGCCCAGGACCGCAGCAGCAGCCTATTCAGGCAGCCCCACAGCAGCCGCAGCAATTGCCAAGCGCTGTCATGGCCCCGATGGGGCAGCCCACAGCAACCGCAACGGCGACCCTTCCGGTACTTTCAGTCGCGGCAGTCCCGGCTGCGCCTGAAACTAAGCCAGTAGTGGCAGAAAGCAAGCCAGCTGCTGCTGCTGCTGCAACTGCAACAACAAAAGCGGACTCTGCAACCAGCAAGAATGCTAATAGCAATGCAAGTGCCACCAAGACTAGTACCAACGGTAACGGAAAGGCCCACAGCAGTGGCCAGAAACGTGGTGCTGAAGCCGATCCTCCCGGCCCACCCGCAGCCAAAAAGGCCGCAGCAGCAGCGGGGGAGAAAGATGGTGCTACCCCCGAACATGCAACAGCGGCGACTGATTCTACTGGCTCGGTTGAAAAACCTCAGCGCAAAGTGGCCGAAGATTCTGACTACGACGAGGAGTGAACAAAAAAAAAAAAAAAAAAAAAAAAACACAAATAATAGTAATAATAAACAGTGTTCATGACTCTCAATGGGATAATAATGGCATTGGAAATTTTTCTCATATCATTTTGTAACTTTTCCTTTTTTTTTTTTTTTTGTTCGTTTTTAATGACCGCTGAGATAATGACATTTTTTTTTTTTTCTTCTTCTTATCTGCTTTGAAAAAAAAAAAAAAAGTATAAATAAATAAGTTATATATTTGTATATATATATTTAGGGCTTTGGAGCAGTTGCAATCATGGGTGGTGATGGATGTATACCAATTGGAAATTGGTATTTGTTTCACAGCGTTGTGCTCCCTTTTTTTTTTTTTTTTTTTTTCAAATGATTTATATTTGCAATAATTATAGTACTAAAACAATCAAGTTCATGTGTATGCCTACTAAAGAAAGACTAAGGGCAATGCATAACGCCATACACCTTACCTTACGTACCCTTAAAGAAAAAAAAAAAAAAAAAGGGAGTTTGATATAAATGAATCAACTTGAGGTTGTTTGGTCTATAGAAAAATATATAATGAATACAACAATTTTTTTTTTTTCATCATCATGGATACGCATGAAAATAAATAAACAGCAAAACTAAAAACAATGCATCGAGGGTGAAGACTCTAAGCCCAGCGTCCTAGAAGCGCCATGAAGCCGGCACCACAGCACATGATAATGTAGGCTGCAATGATACGGCCAGTGGAAGCTTCACGGAACTCATCACTATGCAAAAACTCATTGCCCATAAGCTCAACGAGTCCAGCGTAGAGCAAAATACCCGCGGAAATGGCGTCAAAAACACCGTTGGTAATGATGGCACGCGCCGAGCCCGGTGGGTACGTCTCGCGTACACCAAGACCAATGGCAATGGCAATCGGCGTCGTGATTCCAAATGCAATTCCCAGCGCCCATGGAACCCACCGTTTATGAGAAGGCCACGGTGCCGCTGCGATTCGAGTGCCGAGTCCAAATCCTTCAAACATCTGGTGAAACACTAGCACAATGTAAAGTGTCTTGACATCTTCGGATACGGCCAGCGCAAGTCCCACAAAGACAGAATGGAAAATAACACCAAATTCAAGCAAAAAGATGGACCCAAGCTGCATCGCCAGCGGTTCCAACTTGTGGTTATCGCAAGAGGATGAGTCGTCAGAAAGAGAAATTTCAGAAAGATTGCCTTGTCCTGAAGCAGACCCCTTTGTGGCCATGGAATTTTCATTGCTTTTCTTGCCATCGGTGGGCTCGGCGAGCTCAGAATTGTTTCGATTAATCGAGTACGAATGGGCATGAACCGACCCCGCAATAGTCGTGTTGCTTTCGGGCTTGGGAATATGCGAATTTGGGGCCTTGATAGCAGCTGCAGTAGCCGCTTCCAAGTCATCAGCAGTAGAGGTGGCATCGTCAGTAAGGCCCGAGGGACCGTGGCTGTGGAAAATACCGCGCTTAGCAAGATAGCGACGTGACACAATCTCAACTAAAAACGTGGTAAAAAGCGATACTAGTGCAATACCAAATGCATATGGATAGTCCTCCCAGGCGGCACTGAGGCAGGGGTCTGTAAGAGCCTCATTGGCGGGCTGCAAAAGATGGATTAGTGATGTTGCAACAATCACTCCGGAACCGAAATATTTTGCAATAAAAAACGCCGTCGGTGGCATGCGAAATGAGAATCGTCGTCGCGAAGATGCTGATCGACTGCGAGCGCGTCGAGCCGATCGCTGCGAGAAGATGGGGAAGAGGGCGCCAAATGATCCGGCCGCGAGAATAACAAAGATGGCGGAGATGCGGACGCCCATGAGACCGTTGTAGCCGTTAGAAGACTCGCATACAGGGCGTGGTTCGTCGGCAGTGGCGGTATCGGCGTTGACATCGTCACGAGAAACTAATAGTGCGCCCAGCGCGGAGTGCGCGCGCGATTGTAACAAGGAGATCATAATGGTGAATATGTTAGGGGTTAATATGCAAAAGATTTATGAATCAGCGATAGGTTTTGTGTATTGATGGAAGCTAGCAAGACTTGAAAGTAAACAATTGATTAACAAGAAGCCATGATAAGAGTGTCTGGTGAGAGTCTTGGATTAGAATAAAATGAGCAACTTGAAGAAAAGAAGGGAAATAAATGAAAAAATTTTTGATCTTTGGTTGACGCCGCCCAAGAGAAGTAACACGCACTTGTATTTGTTTTTTTTTTTTTTATCGCAGATGGTAACTGCCAAGGTGCATCCTATAAAGTTAGCTACCTCGAAGGTACACAGTGAAAACGGGAAATTATGAGTCTTGAAAAAAAAAAAAAAAAAAAAAAGACAATGACAATAACAATGACCCTTTCAATTCGTATTAGCCTGAAATAAGAGCGATGTTTTGAAAATCAATCATCGACATATCAACCCCCAAAGAAAGTCGTGTCTATGGTGCTGATGGTTCAGCCGTTGTGCCTGTGAAGAAATTAAATATTTAGCGGAATGCGATTGTTTTTGCGAGTAACCTTTTTTTTTTCAAACGTTGAACAACCTTTGTGGTCAGGAGCACACATATCCACCTCCGGTTATTGTTGATTCCCAGTATATACTGGCAGTTGGTATGCTATACAAATGACTGTAAACAGATGCTGGTAATCTAATTTTTTATGACAGCTGAATAAGCTTTGACCACGCAAGTTTGCCAAACCTTTTGAAGCTTGGCTTTGCTAATACATGCACCTCCGAGTTCCGTACTAACAATTCACTACTTGTTTGCCGTTAGTCATGAACTATACTACGGAGGTCAGGTGGACAGGTATCTGGCGGTCAAAGAAAATTCTAGACTCGGGCCTTAAGCAGTACCCTCCGGTCATCCCTAGCCCGTGTTCCAGGGAAAACCATAAAGGTGCTCCAGAATTTCATGAGTTTGGGATATATACATGGTTTTTTTTCTTTTTGTTTCTTTTTCTTTTGACTGGTGCTCCTCGTGTCTAATGCACTGTTGCTAAGGATTTAGGCCTCAGTGCAAAAAGTCTTCTAAGTATGCTCATCTGAAATTATAGGTTGCGGTCCATGGCAAGCGCGACTAAATTAGACGGAGCCATCACGCGTTATGCTAAATCAACAGCTAGACTGCCAATGTTAGCTACAAAAAGCCCTTTGTCACCTGCTTGGTTCAATCTATTGTTAAATAAGATATCAGTGCTGAATGCCCTCGTCTGACGATAATAATGTCCTGCTTAACAAGTTGAAAAATACTTGTCACAACCAAAGGGTCTGAAGCGCAAACTTGTCAATGCGCCGTTTATTAATTATTTTTGGTTTGTAGATTGGGTTAGGGTATATTCTGAAAACACACAAATACGTGTATTAGAGCTTAGAATATGAGACCTTTGTCAAAACTCGTATGTTTTATTCTCTCATTTGGCTAAACCCTTCAACGTGTAAAACGACTTGCTAAAGACTAGTAATCATTAGACTTTCAGGTTTACTATAATCAGTTTGATAAAAGTAATAAAATATTATAATACATGTAAAATATTAACATAAGAAGCATCAATATTCTCTTTGCGACGAATACACACTAAAGTAGCCCAAGTCGATGGCGGTCACTCTAGGTCTTCAAATCCCACAAATCAAGGTTAAACCTTGGTGAAAAAAGTGGCCATCAGGATAGCACAAAACCTGTTCAAAGAAGCAAAAACAGTAAAGCCAAACATGATTGCCAAGTATAATTAAATTCATTTTATTAAAACTTACCTATTCTAAACAATTTAGAGCAATCGAGTTCTGCATGATTCGTTTTAAAAGAACCCCAGGATTAAAGACCCAACATCTAATTCAAAGACTAACATCATGTTTTTCAATAAGATATTCCTATCTGCATTGATGTCTATATCAGACTTTTGATTGCATTGTAGACGTTTGAACATCTTTGCGCATCCAAGATTTGGGTGAAGAAATTTACATTTACTGCAAATAATAACTCTGCAGTTTGAGTACTCTCTAGCCTTGTTCATTAATTGTGTCCTAAATATGTAGCGACTCCAAGCAAGTATATTTCTAGCAATCTTCAAGCTAAGTTTCATCTGACTTTTAGAAACTATGCTCTAGATCTAGAAGTTAAGTATTAATATAGTACTGTAATTCTTGCAAGCCCACTTTTTTATCTCTTTGTAGAATTCATCAACCAAATTTTGAAGTCAACGCTTGCTCCTGGTTTTTTGTACTTATATCTCTGCATATTTTTTGGTCTTTGTTTGGGATCATTTACTCTACAACTTATCATAAAAACGACAGTCTATAGATTCTTTGGACATCATAATTTTCCAGTTTAATGATGATAACATCTTGACCATATCCAGTACAAAAGATTCTGACCCCAGAATCAAAACTAATAGCCTTATTTTGTTAAGGTGTATTGTATTTATCAAACCTTTTAGGAATTTAGAGGTAGAAATCTGTCAGGTTGGTGACCTGAGATATTTAGAAATAACGTATAAATGGGACATTTCCCTAAAGTAAATTGGAGAAATTAAGGAAATTTTATTACTCTCTATTCACCCTACAGTTACACTTCATTTAATCCCGAACCAACAGCGGTTTTGGCGAGTGCTCCCATAAAAATAACGTCACAAAATCCTAAGACGTTTTTTGCTAAGTCAAGCATCATGTTTTTAGTTTATCTGGAAGTTCTTCTGTACTTGTAATAGGCTCTTTTCAGAGAATCTTGGGGAAAAAATACTCTTTGTTTATAATCTGCTGCATAGATTGAAATTGAATCACTTGGTGCCATCGTTGTCTTGAAGTCAATAGTAAAACTGTTGTGATCCTTTTTACACGATTACTCAAAATTGCATTCAGAACTTGATTATTTCATCTTTAATATTGTAAGGAAGCTTTTTAATCTGGTTGTTGTTGTTGTTGTAAATCTGTTTTTATTCTTGCTTACCTTTCTAAATATACTAAATAATATGGATTATACAGTCACCTACTTCCTCCCTATTCCAAGGACCGAGCGTCGTACCAGAGCGAGATCTGAGTTTCTCAACGTCTCCTTCTTATTACCTCGTGTCGAGTTTTATACAGCTCTACCTGGATCGTTTAATGGCAGCTTAATCTAAGGTTTATTTTAGAATTTTGTAGTATTGATCAAATTTCCTTGATCTTTCATGAACTGAGGTGTTTTTTTTTTTTTTCAATTATTGAAGCTACCGGCTGGTTATAGATCCACTTCGCTCCCCCAAACCGGCGATTCAAGATCATCTTCTGAAATCTATGGGAGTATAACCTGATAATGATATTTTTTTCCTGCTAGGTTCTGGACATTTATATTTGTAAATTTTTGGAATTCTTTCCAGGTCGACTTTACCAGGTGATCCAAGCTGGCAGCTTTAGAAATTGCGCAGACCTGGTATGATCAAGCTTTATATCAAACCCCTGGTCCAAAATACATTAAACTGAGTACAATTAGAAAAGCTTGAAAAGTTGATAGATTGATCCCAGAAAGAGTTCATTCCAGACAATAGAAACACGTGCCTTGGATTAGCATAAACACATATATCCCCTGTTGTCATTATATCAGCCGTTCTCAAACAACCTTCAATGGTCATGAAAAGGGGTGTCATATAAACCTTAAATCAAATGTAGCCATTTGAAAGGCGTTAATTGAAGAAAAATAGGACCCAGATAGCTTTGTTATAATTATTCCACCATCCACTACAGATGGATACTATAAATTCAAATGCCACAGAGCTCGATAATAATATAAAACCTTTAAGTCTCACTCTGGTTCAATATAAGGTCCACTACACCTATTTTGTTTCAATCTGGCTATGGGGTTGCTGCGTGAAGATGCTCTCTCAAAGGAACACCCAGTACGGCCCCCTGCTGCTTTTTGTAGTTACTTGAAGGTACTGTGTAGAGCATTATAGTTATTGCCCCATTCATTGGTTGCCGCTTGCAACCAAGTTGACCACGGCATTTTAACCAAAAATAATAATAAAACACATGAGAGACAACTGAAATCAATGTTGATCAGCTACTTTCTCAGATTCCTTTTTGAAGTACCTGCGTATGTCCAAGGTTTTTTTTTTCTTTCTTTTTTTGGGTTAATGAGATAGTCAAGACCAGTCGCGTAGGTCAGCGAATTATAGCAACGAGATTGTGGATAATTTTTAAAAGGGGTTTGAGAAACCTTGATAAAGCAGCAGCAGCAAAAAAAAAAAAAAAAAAAGTTGTGGGGTTAAGGCAAGTTTGTTCAAGAGGCTTACCAAGACCTTCACGTTTGAAAAAAATATGGCATGCCTTATCTGACTTGTGTGCCTGAGGGTGCTGAAATTGGTTAACAAACCTTCCGAGTTATTGCAATATCTAATTACCGTAGTATTGACTACATAACTAAGGTAATAAACGCTACGTAAGCTGGAATGATAAAACTCAATGCGACAACTCCAGAAAATATGCCTGTCTGATGGCACTACAATATACCGAGCTGTGCTGGAAGCTGCCGAGGACTCGTACACATGACATGGCTAAGACCAATGGCTGTTTGTTTGCTCATCTCTTGGTACATGCTTACCAACTAAGGATCATGATATAAGACCTCGCTGTAGAATGAGATTTTAACGATAATATACATTTTGGATCGCCTAAACAATGACCGTAACGTACTATGAATGCACGGGATGACTTCAAGATGGCATCACTGAACATTTCTTATAGATCTTTACTAGTTTTCGGCTATTGATAACTGGCTCATGCAATTGTCAAAGAGGCCACAAAACTTTTGGTAAGCAACTGCAGTGAAGCCGATTGTTTACCAATTTCCAATTTTGGCTTCCAGCCGGAGCAACCATCTTTTTATTTTTTGTAAGTATCGAGAGCAGTGCTCCGTTACGATGCATGATGCTACAGTAGCGTCAAAAGGCACTGGTCATCTAAAATCATTTTGTGGTCAATAAAACGTAAAAAAAAAAAGAATCCAAAAAAGTTATTCACTGGCGTTTACAAGACTTTCATTTTAAACTAGGCGTTCAGATATTGCACTTGTCTAATAGTTAACCTGTCACATTGAGAGCAGATACTTGCTTAATCATGACTTTAAGATACCTCAAAATTTGCAAACCAGGTTGCGGGTTTAAGTTACCACCGTCATGCAGGCAACCCTCGCGACTTTGGAGCTTTCATGTTATGACCCGTTTAAAGACGGTAAACCAATTCTTTTTTATTGGCTTGAGTTCTCCCTTGGCAGATGGCGTTCATGTCAAAACTATGAATTGGGTCACTAGTACTAATTACAAACTGTCAGAGAGATGCTAGATTTAGACATTTTTGCATTTCTCTGGGTTAGATCCTTTTTTTTTCACTTATTGCATTTTATCAAATAATGCTTTGCTACGGTGAAAATTTTCATTTAGAGGCATCTTTACATTGTGATTTACAAACAAGCATCAAGAATTTGAGTTGCCTCTACCAAATGAAAAACATTTGAATTTTAAATACTAAATCTAGTACAGATATTTTATTCTATTCTAAAACTAGTAAAAGGTATTGATAATGTTTTATGCATCTACTCGTCATGAAATGTAAAAGTAAATTCAAGTGCTATCTCATAGTTTTTTGTTAATAATTACAACGATATATGCGCTTTGCGAATCTACTATCATTTTATTTGAAATCCTCAAACAAAAAGTACTTCTTTTTATGTTTAGTGGCAAGGAAATTATTTTTCAATTGCAGATTTGGATTTTATGATCCAGCGCTCTCTGTTAACCATAAACTGAATGTAGTCCTGCATCTATTAAAGTTATATAATCTAATTATCGTATAGTATCATAGAATGAAATGATTTAAAAGTGGTTGCTTTAAATTTTCTAAGAATACAATTTGATTAACGTAACCTTCTGCATAATCTGTGTACGGAGTCCATTTATGACTGACAAAGTTTTGGTTATTCTTGGTTGAATAATAATAATAATATTTTAGGCTATTTTTTTGACATCTGAAAGTCATACGCTAAATTAAATAACATATAAGAAAGATATTTAACTCTAAGACAATATTTTCTTAATGATGCAGGTCAAGCAGCACGCTTAATAAGTATTTGAAGTTTTTACATTTCATTACACTCCAAAAGGTTTTCTAGAGAAGAGGCATGGTTAGAAGTGGTTTGAAGGGGTCAACATTTGGACTCCAGTAAGAGAGTAAATTGGTTAATCATTTACAGGTTATGTTTCTAAGCTAACTATTAGTTTAATAGGTGAGTTAGTGAGGTGAGAAACTTGGTCAATGTCTTTCTTGCTCTTAAGAATATGAAGTTCATGTTTGAGAAAGGGTTCTTGAAAGTAACCACCTTCAAAATTGCAGAGAGTGTAATCCTTCAAGAGATGATTGCACATCTCAAATTGACCACGCCTGTAATAGCGATTTTTTTTCTACTACCTTAGACCAGGATCTTGGAGAACTGTGTCAAGTTATACTTTTACTATGTGAATGTTTTCTTTTTTCATGACTGTCAATGGAGGGTTGCTACTGTTAGAGGTCCTATACGCTAGGTATTCGGTTTATTCTTTATTAATGGAATCTAAAATCCATTTTTATATCTCGATATTTGAAAGATAAATAAAAAATACATTAATAGTTAAAACTTATAGTTGTGAACAATTAAATATGTTTAACTTCTAATTTTTTTTTGTTTTTTTTTCGGGATTTGAACGCCGCTAGAGCTTTTAGCCAAAGTGACTATTGTCACAATTTTAGACTTTATCACAATTAACAAGTTTCAACACTAATTGATACCAGTATAGAATTGATTTATCTTAAAAGTCAAGTGAAAAGATTTAATATCTGTAAGTAATGTTTGGAGTTTATGCTTCATGATAACTTCAAGCAGACGTCTAAGGAAATAGCATATTTTCGACTTGTTAAATTCATAAAACCATCAATAATTACCTGATTATGCCATATCTAGCAACAGGAAAAATAAAAAGCTTTGTTAAAAGCAATATATTTCAATAAATATGTGAAAAATAAACTATCTATTTCTCATAATAAACAGATATTAGTACATGAGTTTTGCCCATATTTAAACCCAAACAATCAGCTCTGGTCAGCAAATTGTTAAAAAAAATACATCAAGATTAAAACCTATACTAATAAATCAAAACCTTCATAATATGAACAAAATTTCAAACCCCACCATTAAAGATACTGTCCCTTACTTTACATTATTCTAAAGATCACGTCATCTTAAGACAATTTTAATCAGTTGAACAAACTCGCAGTTAGAAGCCTGCATAGTGATGGATGTAACTTTGAAAACAAAACTATGAAAATTTGTTTCCTGTACCCTCATTCAAAAAGAAAATGAACTGATCACTTTATAACTAGCTTTCATTAAAAATATTTTTTCAGTGTATTTATAGGGAGATGCCTTGGCCTTTACCTAACTTTTTCTAGCCAGTGGAATAGCAATTGACAAGCTCATCTTTTTATATGTTGCTTAACGCTCGAGACTGTGAGCGCTGCAATCTTTCTCAGGATTGTTTTATGAGAGTATTCTGCACACTCATACTGTGTTTACATTTATGGGAGAGAATTATTTTCACTCTGCTAAAAGTTAGCTAATAGCTTGGCCAACACAATGCTCTAGTTCTTCTAGCCATCATTTTGTTGAGTTCTCATTTGCCGACACAGGATAAAACTTAATTGTTATTTGCACCCACAAAGCAAAAGATTCAATTAAGGAAATATCACTTTTTGTATGTTTATGAATCTTGCACCGATCAAAACCACTTTATTCATTCGGGAATCATTCTTTTTGCAATGAGAATATTGAGCCTCATTCATGAAAATTCAATTGGCCTTAACCTATTATTTTTTATAAGATTAAGACTAAAAGATTTTTCCAGGTAGCGTTATGGTTTACTGGAGGTAAATTTAGGGCTACTCTAGTATCCCGTTAGCTCTTTTTTTTTTTTTTTTTTTTTTTTTTTTTTTTTTTTTTTCATTTGCCGAGATATGTGATGCTCCATGGGAGTTGGAGTCCAAGCAATTGCGAAAAATACAGGTTTTTACGTTTTTTTAGTGCCACGTAGCTACTCAGTATCTTGGATCTCTACCGGGATTTATGTTATATTTTCGCAAAGCAGTCGATAAGGTCTTGTTGCTAAAAAAGTACGGTAGTATTTTATCTGATTCATCTACATTGGTGATAATTGTTGAACAAACCCGGGTGTTTCTATTTTTATGGTAACGGTCTTAATTTATCTCAAGGAAGAAACCTTCATCCTTGAATAAACTTATTCCGATAATCTAGGATTTTCTTACAACCACAATCACTAGCATTATTTTGAGTTTTCATAGCTAAACCCTTCAACAAACGTTACGCTAAAAAAATAGTTTGTGAATAATAGTTTAAAATTGGTTTGATTGTACTACAGAATCTAATCAAATTTGTGTCTATTGACAGTTTCGAAGAAAGTTTTGCCCTGGATCTCAGCAACCTCTAACTCGAGCTTGCTAGGCTGTCTGGAACCGTCAGGGGCGGCGAAGGTACCAGCACCCCAAGGAGATCCACCATGGAGTTCCTCAAGGTTGCTGAGCAAGTGGGAAACATCTCTGTAGCCAAGAGGAACATAGATGATACCGTGGTGTGTGAGAGTCGAAAGTGAGTTGAGAACAGTAACCTCCTGGCCACCACCTTGAGTGCCGGTGGAGACAAAAGTGCCAGCAAACTTGCCCTGGAGAGCACCCTTGGCCCAAAGACTACCAGTACCATCCCAGAAAGATTTCCATTGTGCAGGGAAGTTGCCGTAACGAGTGGGAATTCCAAAAAGGAAAGCATTGTACTGAGTAAGAGTATCAAGGGTCGCAATCGGGTCCTCAGAACGAGGAGGAGCATGTATCTTGGTCAGAATCTCGGGACTCAGAGTCTCAGGGACCTGAAAAAGATCAGCTTTACCGCCGGCAACTGAAATACCCTTTTGGGCACTGAGGGCAAGCTGACGGATGTGTCCGTAGAGAGAGTAGTAGACGATAGCAACCTTGGGGGCCATTGTGATGTAATACTTGTAGGTAACTGAGGAAGAAATGAAGAAAAGATAGATGGAATGGAGAAATAAAAAGAGGGAGCAGACTGGTATTTATATTTTTAGTTTTATCTCATCTTTATTACTCAGGATGAACTGCTTTTATCATACAAATTTCAATGAAATTTAAAATTTGTCAATCGATTGCTGTGGGTGAATGGCGGGATTGCAGAGATTCTGGAGAAAATTAGGACAAGGCTCCTTCGAATGAAGGAAGATGGTCTATGATTTGCAAACGTTGGTAATTGCTAAGTTACGGCTTTGTTATTTTGATGAATTACCAATTGATGACAGCAGCTCTTTCACACCCTGCCACTGGATTAAAAGACTATAATAATATTACGCTGGTTTTATTAATTTTTGTCAGACTGGTGTTTATTTAAGGCTAATTGATTACGGTTTTGCAATTATGGCATTTGAAATAAGCTTTTTTTTTTTTTTTTTTTTTTTTTTTTTTTTTTTTTCGTAATTGTGGCTTTATTCTTAATGATAACTTAGTAATTGGCATTAGTAAATAGTTATTCATTAGCACAAGGTTTGAACAAAATGCCTAAAAGAGAAAAGCGGTAGGTACAACATTCTATGGGATCACGTAATGATGATAACCACTGGATTAATATACTTAGGCATTTAAGAAGTCAGGTCAACTAATATATGCTTAATTTGCTAAGTAGACTAGAATTAGTAGGATTCAATCTTCATAGCCCGTGGAAAGAGCGAAATTTAAATAAATATTGGATAAGTATCCTGTGTTTAATGGCTCTGTCTTAATTTTGGATCTGAATTTCTACTAATATCTTTACTTCTGTTTCACTGTGTGATGAATATCGGTTGGTGTCTATTAAGACATTCTGGTTAGCACTCTAGAGGAAGCATTCTTATATAACCTCTGACAGCATGTAATCACTTACTACATATGGTGGGGAGGGGGTTGTATCTTGGGCAGAATTGCTGCTATCCTTGATGAGATGATAACTTTATGCGCTTGACTTGACTTGTCACTGTCCGGCCTCGTTCTTAACCACTCGCTGTGAGATGATGAGTTGACACTGAGACATGTACGAAGTTTTCTCAGCGAAATTTAGTTGAATATCATCGAGGTCCTGAAGAGATACAATTAGCTATAATGAGTTTTGCAAAACTTTACCTCAAAATTTCCATCATCAACACCCATGAAATTTAAATCGCGCGACTACACTGCTGAGTCAGTGCTCGCCCCAACTCAGGGAAGCTTGCCCAAGTCATAGGCAGTCCGGGTTAGGTTTTACTGTCTCTAAAGTGTAGGTAATTGATCGACCGCATCAGATGGGCATCAGGTTTTCCTAGCCCGCTTAAAGCCGGCTTACCGGACCTTCTTGGAGGTCTTGCGGCTCATGGAAGAATTCCGGCTTTCCCGAATTCTCGCGCCTACGGGTACAGGCGCGCTATAAATTGTCCCAGACCCAGGTAAGCCTGGTGTCTTTTAAGTATTTAATTACATAGACACCTAAATAAACAAGATATTACTTATCCATGAAATTTACAGCAATCTTCAAGTATTTATCACATCTCTCCAAAATGTCACATTTATATGTTTTAATGCCCAAGTAGGCAGGATATCTTCAGTTATCGAATTTACTATTTTTTTTTCAATCTATAATACTTCTGTTTGTTAGGAAACTTAATTTGAAGTTGTATATTTGATTTAGGATATTGTATGGTTGTTGAGAAAAAATTAGAGTGTTACAAAATCCATTGCAGCTAACTGTATATTCAAAGTTACTAGCGATAGATAGTTGTGGTCGAGTGTTTTTTTTCGTTGTCTCGTTAGAAGAGGGAAGGAGTTCCTGGAGGGAGAGATAGCCATTTCTATTTCTCGTTCGCTTCTCCCTATTCTCCTAATTCCTAACCGGTGCAGTCTAACCCTTTCCCTATTTTCAGTAATTCAATTAGATTCTATCGGTTGATGTTTATATAGCGGAAGAGCTTTTGTCCTTCTATGGTAAAAGCTGAAGCCATCCTGAGGTACAGAGGTCTATTAATAAAGTTTTTGGTCGATTTTAGACTCTAACCCCACACACACACTCAAGTCAGGGACTTGCTCAGCTTTCTGTTCAATTGAACAGATAGATAGATAGTTAGTTAGTTAGTCGACAGTCCTTACATCAAATGGTTACATACAAATTACAAAACAAAACGATATACGAAGAAGACATGAACTTTCAAAAAACATTTGTCTCTATGAGACTGGCAAAGTAGCGGTGTCAGCATGCGCAATAAGTTCAGATGTTCGATGGCGCCAAATTTTCCATGAAAGTATCCATGTGCTAAGGGAAACCTGTAATACATAACACCAAGTAGATCAGTACTAGACATTGACACCCAGTAAAACCTTAACAAGCTGCTTAATCAAGCAAACCATCAGCAAAGTAGTTGCGGTAATGAATCTAAGAACTTGACTACCGCACCAAGGCTCTTCTTGGTATCAAGAAGGATCTTAGGATCAAGCTCTGGGGAAACTTTCCTCAACAAGTCTCGCTCTGCAGGATGCTGAGGGACACACACACTTAAATCAAGGACTTGTTCAACTTTCTGTTCAATTGCTCATTTTTTTATATAATTTTATATTTAACTATTTGATGTAAGGACTGTCGACTAATTAACTATCTATCTATCTGTTCAATTGAACAGAAAGCTGAGCAAGTCCCTGATTTAAGTGTGTGTGTTCGTGGAGTTAGGCTTTAAAAATTGACCAAAAACTTTATTAACAGACCACTGTACATTGGGGATAATTGTTGACCAAATCAGGGTTTTTTTTATGGTAACGATATTTTGATATGCCTTTGGGAAGAAGCCTTCATTCTTGAATAAACTTGCCCTGGGTATCTGGGGCTTTCCTAAAACCAAAATCACAAAAATTATAGAGTTTTTACAGATACACCCTGTAACTACGCTAAAAAAAACCTAGTTTTGGAATAGTTTAAAATTGGTTTGATTGTACTACAGAATTTAATCAAATTTGTGTCTGTTAACAGTTTCGAAGAAAGTTTTGCCCTGGATCTCAGCAACCTCTAACTCGAGCTTGCTAGGCTGTCTGGAACCGTCAGCACCGGTGAAGGTACCAGCACCCCAAGCAGAGCCACCATGAAGCTCCTTAACGTTGCTGAGCAAATGGAAAGCATTTTTGCAGCCAAGAGGGACATAGATGATACCGTGGTGTATGAGAGTCGAAAGTGAGTTGAGAACAGTAACCTCCTGGCCACCACCTTGAGTGCCGGTGGAGACAAAAGTGCCAGCAAACTTGCCCTGGAGAGCACCCTGGACCCAAAGACTACCAGTACTGTCCCAGAAAGACTTCCATTGTGCAGGGAAGTTGCCGTAACGAGTGGGAATTCCAAAGAGGAAAGCATTGTACTAAGTAAGAGTATCAGGGGTCGCAATCGGGTCCTCAGAACGAGGAAGAGCATGCATCTTGGTCAGGATCTCGGGGCTCAGGGTCTCAGGAATCTGAAAAAGATCAGCATTACCGCCGGCAATGGAAATACCCTTTTGGGCACTGAGGGCAAGCTGACGGATGTGTCCGTAGAGAGAGTAGTAGACGATAGCAACCTTGGGGGCCATTGTGGCGCAACACTTGTAGAGAACTGAGGAAAAAATGAAGAAATGAACCGAGGAAGAAGACTAGTATTTATACACTTACATTTATTTTTATTTCTATCCTTATTATTTAGAATAAATTACTTTTATCATACAAATTTCAATGAAATTTAAAATTTGTCAATCGATTGCTGTGGGAGAATGGCGGGATCGCAGAGATTCTGGAAAAAATTAGGACAAGGCTCCTTCGAATGAAGAAAGGTAGTCAGTAATTTGCAAAACTTTGCATTTGCTGAGTTACGGCTTGGTTTATCAAAATAAACCATCAATTGATGATGGCTGTCCTCTCTTTTATACCTTGCTGCTGGATTAAAACCAACCCACGTTTTCTTCTTCTGGCTGTAAAAATCACAACATTGTGCTCGTTTCATTAACTTTCTGCAAGATTGATGCCGATTCAGGGCTGATTGATCAAGGCTTTGAAATTATGGCATTTGGAATAAGTTTTTGTTGCTTATGGTTAATTTGTTTTACTCTCGCATGATTCTTAGTGATAGTAACTAACCTTTTTCATTGATTATTCATTGGAACAAGGTTTAAACGAAAGGCAAGAAAAAGAAGAAAAAGACAGAATATTTGGGGGGAGTTGAAAAAATCTTTGTTTTGAGTGGTTTAGTACCAAAGATGTGATATAATAATTGTTTTTTTATTTTGTGCAGTTGACTTTAGCGGGAATAAAAGTGATGTTCTTAATTGCTTTGAGCAAGTTGCAAGAGAGCTTCTATTAAGGCTATTGAGGTACGAGGTCTAATATGGCATAATAATTCTACCACCTCGAGAGGCACCATCTGCTAGAAACCTGAGTCAAAAATTTTTCAGAGTTCAAGATGGAAATCTCTTCCCGTATCACCAATGTTTGTTTGTTTCAACAAGACTCGACACTAATTCCATCAGAATCGATCAAGTTAAAAAACCAGTGAGGTTGACAAAAGGTTGAGATTTTGGTACGTAGAAGACATCAGCCAAGTTAAGCAAGGTCCTCCCATTTAATATTGTTTGATTTGTATAGGTCATTTAGAGTCTTGTTTAATGATTCTTGCTCATAGCTGCAACACCAACAAAAAGTTATGCTATTGAACCACCATTGTGAATCGGTTCATGGATACCTTTGTGGTGTCTTGATTACTATCCGACTTTTTGCATTCAAGCAAAAGTATTGTCATGGAAATGGTACCTATGGTTTATTTGGCACGTTAACCTAAGTCGTTTAACATGAACTGACTTCTGTATCAAGTTTAGATCTGTAAAAAAAAACCTTGACCCCTCTTTTAATTGCTATAGATCGGGGTTGTGTATTTAAGCAACTTGTTTTTATACGTAATTCTATCAGAATTTTACGCAGCTTAGTAGCTTACAAGTAGGAGTTTACTTAGCTGTTCGCAACTACAACGTAAAATAGACTTGGTTTCCAATTTATCTTTCATTTCAAAACCTAGGATTAATAACTACATGAGCTTGATCCTCACACGGCATCAAATATCCACCAATTCATTGCTTGGTGCAACTATAGAAGAATACAATCCATCAAATCCCCAGGAGGGAACCGATTGTACTTTACAGTGTATGCATCTAGTCTTGTCTAGTCTTATCTAGTCTTGGACCTTTTGTACCGGGAATGCCCCATATGGTATCATCATTGTACTCGGAAAATCTGACATCTCAGGAGTTCTCATATACTCTGTCATTCTTATGATAAATTGGAGTACATGGTCCCAACCAGATATCATACATAAGCAGTGGTAAAGGTACAAAAATGCAGGAGTAAGGATTCAACGTCAGATTTCAAATCTGATTGATGAATTTCATAAAAAGGTAACAAAGTAGAAATTCGAAAATTACAATATTAAATTAATACTCAAATTTTAGACCCAGAACATGGTTTCTAAAAGTCAGATAAAATTTAGCTCGAAGATTGCTAGAAACATGTTTATCTGGAGTCACGACATATTCAGGACACTATTGATGGACAAGACTAGAAAGTACCCAAACTGCAAAGTTATTATTTGCAGTGAATGTGAGTTTCTTCACCGAAATCTTGGAGATCCAATGGTATTCAAATGTCCACAATGCAATCAAAAACATAATAGAAATTTTAATGCAGCTAGGAATATTTTACTGAAAATCATGGGTTATTCTTGCAATTAGACGCTGAGTATTTACTTCTAAATTCCTTAGGAATCTTTCAAATCTTGAGTGTTCAGAATTTTTTAGGATATTCAAGTTTAAAGTGTTGCTATCTGTGTATTTGTATGTAAATAATAGCAGCAACTTCAGTCTAACGTCTTGCAGCAAGATGGCTAAATTCTTAACGAAGACCCAATTAAGATGCCAAACTAAGGCCAAATGTTTTTGAATCACCAAAGATTACTAGCATCGCAACAGATTGTCTTGATGAAGCAATAAAATTGAATGAACCTACAAAATTTTATACCACAAAAGCATGAGCAGTTGAAGTAAAATTATTTAAGTATTCAGCGAAAACTGCTTGATTTCCAGAAAAAAACATGAAGAATGTAACAATAACCTGGTTCACAAAACACATTTGGAAGAGAAACGACACTATTCGGCAAGAATTCCAATAGCTTGCCCTGTACAAAAAGCAATTATCCACAGCATCATTCAAGCTAAAACAGCTTTGGAAACCATTGAGATCTACCAAAAAAAGATTAACTTCAAAAGAATGAAAATAATACGGCAAATAGTATTAGTTCTCACTAATCCTAATGTTAATACTAGCCCCCTCTCGAATCCTATGACTGAAAATATTATCAATGCGGGTGGTATGAATAGTGATAGCGGTAGCTCAATTAACAACTCTTTTATACCTTCTCTTCAGTTTCATAACACTTCACCCCAGGCTGGAATGACTCCCCAAGGGTTTAATATGGCCCAAGCAACCTCTCAAGCACAAACTTTGAAAATTCATCTTAATAAGCTTCAACCATCTATCCAGAATTTACAAAATAGTTTGCAAAATGTATGGCAGCAACAGTAACAAGTCAATACTAATGTTCTGAAAACCAGAACAATGCTGGTTGAGCAAATTCCGCAAACGTACAAGACTTCGATCTCCTCTCAAATAGCTATTAACCAAGTAAATCAGAAGAATCGTTTTTAATAGTTTTAAAAGTAACAGATCCTGAGGCAAATGGAGCTTCCTGGCTTACCTAGTCCTGCTGCTCAAGCCGGCTTACCTCTTAACATGAATCCAGTGATACTAAATACAGGAACTCCACAATTTATCATTAGTAAATTAACAAGATCTCAGACACTCATGACTATTAGTCCTATCACTCACAGCTTCCCTCAGTTGCAGCACAATCAGTTGCACGCTGAACAAATACTGCAGAAGATACGTCAACAACATCAGAAACAACATCAACAACTATATCAGCAACCACAACATCACCAACAGCACTAACAGCATTAACAGCATTAACAGCATTAATAGGGCCAATAGTAGCCACAGGAACAGCAGCAGCAAGATACTCAAAAATAACATCAACAATATTTGCAGTTTCAGCAGTAACATAGACAGCAACAACAATTGCATGTACACAAATAATTTCAACTGCAACAACAGCCGTCCTAATCTCATATCTCCAACAATAATTTGACCAGTAATGCTACTCAGCCCTCTAGTCCTTCAGTCAAGCGTATTCTCCCTATCAAAGAGAAGCTCTTTCCTACAGAACTCTCTACTTTTTTACTACTCATTATCAAAATATTATTAGCTACTAAGCCACTTGTCGTGTCTACAAAGGCAGAACGGCTTACTCTTACTTTTTGTGCAGCCATTTTGACTTCATCACTGGGCACGCCTGGATTGGCCAAACTTCTCGTGTTTGACGTGGTGGGTGGTTCTAGATCCTGGATTCTAGGTAAGCGCAAACTAAGAAAGCTGACTATTAGTATCATTTACGATGAAAATAAAGACGTGTTAATTGATGGAGACCTCAAGGAAACTTTTTTTTTGATGTGACAGGCAAGTTTGTGAAATGCCTAACGTCTTTCGCATGTAGATTGGCTAAACGTCGTAAGTTAATGAAACTGGGAAGGATCTGCAACTACACTTGAACAAAAACTGAAACATTAGAATCCCTCGTTACAGTAAAGATAATGTGCGCTCTATCAGATGTATCGTATATATTGTTTCGTACAGCCAGAATATTGCGGGTGTCAAAATGAACAAATCAATGTAAAATAATATTTATGGTATTTTTTTTTTAATTTTTTTGGGACTAGAGTTACGATTTAAGATACACAAAACAAACAACAGAAAAACTAAAGTGGAATAAGCTTGGTTAATTTATTAAAAATCGAAGAAACAACTTGTTTATATATATGTCCAAAAAAAAAGTTCAATCTATGACAAGCAAAAGAGTTTTATTTCTCTTCCTTGTGAGCCTCCATCCAATCGACAATGCCAGCGAGTGTAGACTCTAAAGGAGTAGGCTTGAAATTGATAACCTTCATAGTTTTTGAATTCTCAACAGGAGTGCAGGACTTCTCATCAAAGCTGCCGGGTTTACCAATAGGAAGGTTTGCACTAGCCTCAGGTCTAATTTTGTGCAAAGTGTCGAGAATAGCCTGGACATCAGCCCGACCGGAATAGTAGAGTACACGCTTGTTGTTGAGCTCTTCTGAGGTCATGGCAATCAAATGGACACGGGCGGCATCATGAACATCAACCCAGTAAGGGAACTGCGGGGGAATCTCAGTAGTGTCCTTGGGGAGCTTCATAATATCTGCAATGACCGCGTTTGAAGTGTTAAGGGTTTTAACACCAATATCGTTGATGGGGTTACCCCAGACGTAGGGAATCAGAATAGTGGATATAGAAAACTTGGGCTTTTCCTTCTCAATGAATTCCCATGCAGCCTTTTCAGCAAAAGTCTTGGAACCAATATAGGCGACGTCAGGATGTTTATCGTCGTTAGCCTGCTCATAGGTGATTTTGTTCCAAGTATCCTCGGTGTAGACAAAGTTGGGATCTTCAATGGGTTCTAACCTGAGAATTGCAGCGAAAGAAGAGGTCACAACTACCTTCTTGACGTTGAGACCATACGCCTTGGTACTCTTCAAAATCGAAAGAGTTCCTTCAATGGCAGGGCGCAAAAGGTCCCTTTCAACAGAAGTAACTTTATAAGTAAAAGGAGAAGCAGTATGCAGGACATAGGTGAAGTCGGGGTTGGCCTGGAGCACATTATCGAAAGCGTTAGGTTCAGAAATGTCTTTGACGATAGCGTACTCAAAGTTTTTAGGGTAAAGCTTCTTGAGAAACTCACCCTTATGTTCAGATCTAACAGTACCAACTACAGTGTAGCCGCTGTCAATAAGAAGTTTAAGAATGTGGCCGGCAAGGAAACCAGATGCGCCAGAGAGAAGAACCTTTTTTGCAGCCATATTGAATTGTTTTATTTTTGGTAGTTATTGAAGAGAGAAAGTAGAGGAGATTGTTGACGGGAGAACAAGAGATTAAAAAAAAATTAAGTTGAAAACATTGGATTTGGTCACTATATGTATGCATTTACTTTGCTTCTATAAATTTAAGTACGTTGTGATTGCTACTGTCGCTCTGTGAAATCATAAGTTGCACTGTTCATTTTTTTTTTTCTCAGTTTTGGTCCTGCGGAAAAAATGGTTGACCACTGGAAAAACGATGAACTTTTATTCTATGCGTCTAAACATCATGGAATCATTAAGGGAAGCCTATGGCCAGTCTTTTAAACTCCTATAGTTTCCTTTTTTCGAAAGGGGCTTAAACCTTTCACAGTTGAGCAGCATGCTTGTGTTGTGAAAGCAAAATTCGGTCCTAAGCTCCATTTGGTATTAACATGAGGTGTCAACAGAAATTGACTAAAAATTGCTTTTTTTTTAAAACTTTTGGTAACGATCTGAGATTACTAGAAACTAATAAACAAAATTAAGAAGAACAGAGCACTTAGAATACTTTTCTTCCAATAATGGAAACAAAACATTGGATTTTGTTCAACTCTGTGTATCAAGTCGCAGCGCTTGCGGCAAAAGCCATTTATAAGAACAGTCATATATTTAGAGTATATATTCGGTAAGAAAAAAAGATCCATGACTACTAAATAATTAATGATAGTAATAAGAATACCAAATCTGTTTATTTTTGCAATATCGAAAAGATGCAAAGTGAATTAAAATTAACTAAAGTAAAAAGAAGGTTATAGATAAAAGAAACGTAGTTCTAAAGCACTTTTCTCCAAGTGGCTGATCAAATAGTAGTCATCACCAATACTAGGAGATTCGACATTCGATGACACTGAATTCTGTATGGACTTAGTCAGTGAGTTCAGGGAAATGTTTTATGATCATCACTGTAATCCGTATCTTAGTGGGAAAACAAGCCAGAAAAACCTTAACAGTTATGTTGTTAAGGTAGTCATCAGCTAAGTAGATACGGTAGCGAGTCGGGAACCTTGACTATCGCCTCAATACCCTTCCTGCCCTTTAAAGGGACACGGAGGTCAAGTTCAAGTGCATCTTCTTTTAAAGGCTTATGTCCAAATTTGCGGAGAGAGCTACTGAATGATCTACTATTAATTATCAAATTAAAACAAAGCCTGTATATCAGCCGGAAACAGTTGAACACATTCACAAAGAATGTCCTCTACATCCAGTAGAGCGAGAAGTGTTGAGAAAAGTTTCCCCGGAGCTTGATCCTAAGATCCTTCTTGATACCAAGAAGGGCCTTGGAGCGGTAGTCAAGTTATTAGACTCATTACCACAACTACTTTGCTGATGGTTCGCTTGATTAAGCAGCTTGTTAAGGTTTTACTGAGTGTCAATCTCTGGTATTGAGCTACTGGGTGTTATGTATCTCAGGTTTCTCTTAGCACATGGAGATATTCATGGAGAATTCAGCGCAATCGAAGATCTGAACTCATAGTGCGCGCTGATACCACTACCTTGACAGTCTCATAGAGACAAACGCCTTTTAAATCACATGTCTTCTTTGTATTTCACTTCGTTATATAATTCATTTGTAACTATTTGATGTAAGTACAATAAACTGATTTTCTATCTATATAAATCATCCACTCTCAAGTCTTTAATAACTATTAAGTGGAATGGTACAAGTTCCAAGTAATAATTTACCATATAACAATTTGTTAGTTCCACAATGAAGTTGAATAGATGTTATCACACAAGCTGCTTGTATTACATACTAAAGGTTTCATTTACCCTCACTTCTACAACACTTGATATAACTATTCTCAATTCTGTTGCTTTTCCATTGATATCTCTTTTATATCTCTGTCAGTATGTATCCCCCTAGTGAAAATGATCCAGCCCCCAGACACTACGATACCTCATGTCGTTCAGCCCAACTTTCATGTTGGGTTTGATTCTATTACCAAACAAATAGAGAAGCGGCTTCTAAAACGTGGATTTCAGTTTAATATTATGGTGGTCGGCCAGTCGGGGCTTGGTAAGACAACGCTTGTGAACTCACTCTTTGCCTCGCATCTGGCAGCCACTTCCGGTCGCGTCAACCCTGAGGAAAAGTTGATCAGTACGCCTAAGATCAAAGTAGTGTCTCATACAATTGAGGAAAACGGAGTTCATCTCAAAATAAACATCATTGACACGCCAGGCTATGGAGACCAAATAAACAACGAGGGGTGTTGGGACCCTATTCATAAGTACATCAAGGAACAACACGTCCTTTATCTACGCCAGGAGCTTAATGCTCAGCGTAAACCTCACATCTCTGATACACGTGTTCACTGTGTTTTGTTTTTTATTCAGCCAAATGGTCACGGTTTGAAACCTATTGACATTACAGTGCTCAAAAAGCTCAGTGAGATTGCCAACGTAGTTCCAGTCATTGCCAAGTCCGACTCAATGACTATTGCAGAACGTGAGGCCTTCAAAATTATCCTGCAGAAGGAGTTTGCCTATCATCAACTTTGCTTGTACCCAAATAACCTTGAAGACTACGACGAAGAGGAGCACCATGTCAATGCGCGGATCCGCCAAATTATTCCCTTTGCCATTGTAGGCTCTGAAAAATTAATAAGTGTTGACGGCAAGCAGATTCGCGGTCGAAAAACCCGCTGTGGGATCATTGACATTGAGGATGAGGCCCATTGTGAGTTTCTGCACTTACGCAATTTTTTGATTTCCACTCGCTTACAGGACCTTATTGAAACCACGGCCCTGATTCATTACGAAAAGTTTCGATTCAGTCGGTTGATAGCACTAAAAGAGAATTCTTCAAGTAAGTCCGGGTCTAACACAAATGGCTCGTCTACCGCTTCGCAGCATCAGAAGCAACACCGGCAGCTGTTCACTGCAGGGGCGGCACCTATGGTTTCCTCTATCAACAATGGTACCTAATCAAAACACCTGGTGCAAATCAATAACACAATACCCGCTGCTGACACACCCCATTATCCGCAGAGTATCTAAAGATAATAAGTAAATCAATAAAATTGGCCACTAAAGAGTGTAATCAGATGTTTATCCAACCATAGCTTTGTTTCATTAATCATTTGCAAGCAAGATTTTAATTTCTCAAGTTTTTGTAGATAGATAGATAATCAGTTTATTGTCCTTACATCAAATAGTTAGATAGATAATCAGTTTATTGTCCTTACATCAAATAGTTACATACAAAATTACAAAACAAAACGATATACACAGAAGACATGAAATTTCAAAAACATTTGTCTCTATGAGACTGGCAAAGTAGCGGTGTCAGCGCGCGCAATGAGTTCAGACGTTCGATGGCGCCGAATTTTCCATGAAAGTATCTATGTGCTAAGTAGGGTGCAGAGGACGACTGACAGTATTAGGCTTATTGTTGTAGTTTACTTAAACCTCTCTTTTAATATTTTCAATATCTTGTGATTTTATATTATATCAGGAAGTTTGTAACATCATTCTAAGACGTTTTCCACAATATTCCAAGACACCTTGAAATAGGCATAATAAGGGGACAAACTTAATATAAGGGATTTATTTTTAATTTTTTGTAAGGCAACGGCCTGAGTTTGACAGATTTAATACTTAAGATGCGACTTAGAGAGGAAGCGTACAAAGTTAAGTAT
>QQZM01000109.1:0-13146 GCA_013365045.1 Geotrichum candidum | reverse complement strand
TTCTAGAATATTCCACTTCTAGAATATTCCACTTCTAGAATATTCTACTTCTAGAATATTCTATTTCCAGAACATTCTACTTCTAGAATATTCTAGTAATAGAATGTTCTACCAAAGAACCATTAATGCCTCAAGGTCACATGTTGACATCACATTACTTTCAACACTTCCCCTTGTTGTCAACTCGTACAGCCCCATTTCTTTAACTAACTTTTGAAATTGGACTGCTCCCAAATTTTTGGTTAACATATCTGCTATCATGTCTTGACTTCGAATAGCCCGAAGAGTAATATCTCCACTCTGTACATGATCTCTCAAAAAGTGATGTCTAATGTCAATATGCTTAGTCCGGCTATGGTGTACGGGGTTCTTGCTAAGATTTAGACATCCATTGTTGTCTTCGTGAATTGTAACTGGTAAAGGTACTTCCAAATGTAGTTCAGAAATCATATTCTTGATCCAAAGTACCTCCTTAGTGACTTCCCCTACAGCCATATATTCTGCCTCAGTTGTTGACAGACTTACAACAGACTGTTTCTTGCTTTTCCAGCATATTGCTCCATTAGACGCAATTACCACATACCCAGTAGTGGATTTTCGATCTTGTTTATCACCAGCCCAATCGGCATCACAATATGCCTCAAGAGAGAACTTTGGCTGGCGACTGAACTCAATACCAAGGCCAGGATTGCCTTTTAAATATCTCAAAACATGTTTGGCAGCTTTCAAATGGATTGTCCTAGGACAGTTGAGGTATCTTGACAATAGGCTGACTGCATAACTAATGTCGGGTCTGGTATAATTAGCAGCATACAACAACTTTCCAATCATACTGCGATACAAAGTTTCATCCACAGACTCACTTTGATCATTATCCAGATCCCAATTTCCAACCATAGGTGCTTTTGCAGGATTGCAATCAGCCATTCCAAAAACTTCCAAAATCTCTTTAATGTACTTAGATTGGTTGATATGGTAGCCAGTTTTAGTTTTTGTAAACTTCATACCAAGAAAATATTCAACCAAACCAAGGTCTTTCATTTTGAAAACTGACGAGAGACACTTTTTGACTTTGCTAACTTCACTATCATTTGCAGAAATGATCAGCAAGTCATCAACATACAAAGCTACTGAAATCCAGTCTTTTCCTTTGCCTTTAACATAGACACCATGATCAGCTTTGTTTTTGGTAAATCCAAATTTGGTCAGAACGCCGTCAATTTCTTTGTTCCAACATAAGGGTGCTTGTTTAAGACCATATAAACTTTTCTTCAGTTTGTATACTTTGTCTTCAAAACCCTTTTGGACATAACCCATAGGTTGTTTGACATAAATCTCTTCGTCAAGCTTTCCATTCAAGAAAGCTGTAGTCACATCCATCTGATGAATACTGCCTCCAAGTTGTGCAGCAATAGCAACCAATAAACGGATACTCTCAGGTCTAACTACCGGAGAAAACGTCTCTTCATAGTCAATACCATACTTTTGACTATACCCAGTGCATACAAGACGTGCCTTGTATCTTTCAAGAGACCCATCAGACTTATACTTGCGCTTGAAAACCCATTTGGTTCCAATAGGCTTTCGACCAGTAGGCATATCGACCAAGTCCCAAGTTTCATTTTCGTTTAGAGACTTAATCTCTTCATCTGTCGCATGAAGCCACTTATCAGCATCAGGTAGTGCCATTGCTTGTTTAAATGTGAGAGGATCTCCGTTTTCCAGACTATAAGCGTGTTCAGCAACATACCCAATCATTCGTCGACTTTCAGGACCTTCCAGCTTTTTCACATTTGAGCCCTTCAAATACCGTTTTGATGGTAAGCCCATTAGCAAGTCCCAATCGTCAATATCACCATCGTCTTCACGCTCAGACATGGTTCTAACCAGTCTCTTAGTGACTGGTACCACCTCCTTCGTAGCTTTCACTAATACAAGATCATCATCACTCGATTCCTCAGGATATTCAATAGCAAGTTTCTCAGGAGCAGCCTCAAGCTGAGGAGGACTTGATGAAATCATTTCAGAGTCTGGCAAGTCGTCAACATCATGAGATATTTCAGATTCAATTGGTTCAGAATCGGACATAGGATCACTATAATGCTCAGAAGAGTCCACAGAAGTTGTGTTGGGCTCACAGGGTACAAGTTCCATGTCAGAAGATACAACTTGTTGGTCTTCTTCTGTGTCCATTTCTTCCCCTTGATCCAAGCTGTATTCTGGAACAATGACACCAGGAGCACCGGCTCCACCAGAAATACCAGAAATGTGTTTTGGATCGTAGAACTTGTTGACAACCAGTTTGCGTCCTGGGAATACAGTCTCATCAAAATGAACGTTTCGAGAGACCACAATTTTACCCTGGGAAAATATTTTGTAGGCCTTATGATTACTGCTGTAACCTACCATAATGCCATCCACAGCATTGTCGGCCATTTTTCCATCATCCTTATTGCGAGAAACAGTGGGCAAAACAGCATAAGCTTTGCAACCAAAAACACGCAAATGCTTATACACAGGAGCGTTGCCTGTCCAACTTTGGTAAGGGGTAAGCTTACAGCCGCTGGGGATTACCCTGTTGTAAAGGTAAGCAGCAGTAAGAATAGCCTCATCCCAAAACATGCTAGGCAAACCACTCTCTGAAAGCATACACTTAGCTTTGTCTCGAAGTGTTCTGTTCATGCGCTCAGCAACACCATTCTGAGGGGAGTTGCCTGGGACTGAAAGTTGATGATGAATACCATTTTGTTCAAAATATTCATTTAGAGTGTTGTTCAAATATTCTCCGCCGTGGTCGCTTCGTACATTAGCAACTTTGTAACCTTTGCCAGAGAAATGACGCTCAGCACGGCGAATAAAACTCAAGAAAAGTGAAGGAGTTTGGCTTTTCTTTTCCAAAATGTTGACTTCCACATACTTAGTGAAGTCATCAATAAACGTAACAAAATACCAAGAATCACCTGACACGCCTTCAACACGGTAGGGTCCACTAATATCAGTGTGAATCAATTCAAGAGGCTTGAAAGTCTTAGTATTTGAAGACTTGTATGGCAAGGCAGTAGCTTTTCCTTTCATACAAGCATCACATACCTCTTGATCACTTGGGGATCCTTTAACTGACAGGTGTAAGGCAGGAGCAAGCGCCTTCATAGCCCCAAAACCAATATGGGCTAGGCGCTTGTGCCAGAGTGACTTGGCCTTAACAGAGGAAACCAACGCAATAGGAGTACTATTAACTCCAGCGTTGCAAACGTAAAGTCCGTTGCCATAACGTTCGGCAATAACAAAAGGACCACCAATATCAACAGTCATTTTATTATTCTCAACACGGACCTCGCACCCACTATCTGTTACCAGTCCCACACTAATAAGTTGTCTTTGACATGAGGGGATGTGGAGAACATTTTTCAAATCCACGTTCAAGGTGCGCTTTGAAGTGGCATCAACAATGGTCAGAGGTACCGTACCTCTGCCAACAACACTGTCTTGAGAAGACAGACCAAAAACCTTACCATCGCAGGCTTCATAGGTACTGAAACAGTTCCTATTATTAGTGATGTGAACGGTGGCACCACTATCAGCAATCCAAGACCCAGAGTCATTGAACGCAGCACACTGAGCCTCAGTCCAGTGGCTAACACTCCAGGCAGCATGTGCGCCGTCACTATCACCATAGTCATGATTATCCTTGGGTAGCTTCTTCTTGTTGAAAGATACGATCAGTCTGGCAGTAATTGATATTACTTGACAGATTATAATCTCTACCTCAGAACCTTTCTCATTGAACGTTTTTACTGAACGTTATTCATGTTGGTTCACTTCAAACCACAATCTCATTTATATGAGATTGTCAAGTGATATTATTGTTGAACCTATAACTCTAACTGATGTCAGGTGATTATATGGGTTAGGGTTTCATCCCTCTGGTATATATAAACCCATCTTTTGTCACTTTTATAATTCTTTCCTCTAATTAATCAATCTTCATCCTTTTCATCTTACCATATACATCACTCACCATCCACGCTTCCAGTAAAGGAAGTGTGTTGGCTCTAGTGCAGTAAACCTCAGTAGGCATATTTCTCAACACTTCTTTGAATATTTGTTATTTTTCCATGAGTCTAATATCTTGGTGGATACACACTGGCGGAAATTATGGCCAGGTTCATCACAGCAATAGCATTTCAACTGCTCGGTGTTGAAAGTAATGTGATGTCAACATGTGACCTTGAGGCATTAATGGTTCTTTGGTAAAACATTCTATTACTGGAAGGTTCTAGAAAAAGAGTTTTCTAGAAATAGAGTATTCTAGAAGTGGAATATTCTAGAAGTGGAATATTCTAGAAATGGAATATTCTGTAAGCGGAATATTCTGGTAGTGAAATATTCAAGAATAAAAATATTTAAGATAGCAAAATAAAATTTATAAAAAGTTTATTTTGCAATTCAGAAAATTATATAAACAGGGATTTTTTTCTAATCTTTGAAAAATATCTTTAAGTAACAATAATAATTATCAAGACAATTTCAAATAATCAATCACTTCTTTATCAATTATGAATTGACTTAACCTCTCTCAAAAATTAGTTAACATTGCCAAGCAAGAATCACAACAAACTATTCTTCAAGGTTATCTGTGAAAAATACATATATCTCAAATGATATTTTTACTGATTCTTGGAAAAAGTTTAACTTATTATAGCTGATAGAAAATTCAAACTTTTACTTTTCTTTTGTTAATAATTATTTTAATTTTTCTGAAAAAGTTGCAATTTATATTATATATGGCCCCTTAAAAAATAATCGGTTGACAATGTACCAGTGTCACGTCAATCAATCAAAGGTGTATTGAGCAAGTACAAACTTATCATGTGTTTTTCTAATTCTATTTTGAAAAAGATAAATCTTAATTATCTGATGCAAAATACAATTGCAATGTTACAGCCGTTTATTGAATAATGATCATTAGACAAGGGTTATCTTATTCTGAATATTTTGCTTTTTTCAAAAAGTATATGAAAATATTGGAAATGGGCTAGTATGATACATTTTAGACAAATGTGCAAATTCATGAGTATTCACTTAGCTTTTATCTTTTTAACTTTGAGAATCCATCACAAACAAATTCTAAGATTCAAAATACAAGTTTTAAAAACTAAAAAACAACAATTAAGGTGCTTCAGAAATATATAAGTACTAATTGTTGAAGCTCGCTGACTAAATCCGACATAGTAAGGTAGGAAATGAAGAGTAAATTAAACAAAGAAAAATAGTAGTTGGTATTGTTATTTGTAATTTATGTGTTATAAAATAAAAAATAAAATATAAAATATAATTAGGAAAATACAGGTGCTTGTATACTTTGTAAAGCACCTTTTGTTTTAAGTTTTAGGTTTTAGACTTTGGTTCTTAGATCTTCTTTTAGTCTTCTTTCCATTTCTAGTAAGATAGAAAATAAGTAAATACTTCTGGAGGTACACACTTGTCAAGCTCATGTGACACTGGTACATTTCTAACACTAATATCTTTTTCTATAATTCATATTTTCTTTCCATAACACACAAATGACCAATAACAAACCAACAACAATTCTTTTTTGTTAAAATTGTGTTTCACTATCTTTTTTACAATAACAGCTTTAGTCGGCAAAACTCAAAAATTATTTTGAAGATCTCAAGTATTTAACAAGTATATAAACATTTACATTTTCATGTTTTTATAAATTTTTTTTTATATACTGTCAAACCTCGTCATAGGGTACCGCGTTGAAAGAAATAATTTACTAAAGGGATGAAATTTCATTGTCCAATTTACATACAAATTTTTCACAAACCTTGACTACTTGCAATAAGCAACCATTTTCATTTTCCCCATACAAAATTCCCTTCAAAGAGTAAAAAAGCTTTAATCTATGATTGTCTATCAAAAAGAAAAAAAGGAAAATCAAACAAATATCAAAATTTCTCTCTGAAAGAACATTTCATGACTAAATTTACTCTTATCGCAATATTTGATTTAAATCAATGGCCAAACCAATTGCCATTACAAACTGTCAGCAATTAAACCTTTGTGCCAAACATTGTTTGAAACATTTTTCAACTGGAGGTTCAAGAAGGCCTTGATCTGTTGGTGATACCTAGTGTTAAAAAGGTCATGAATACCGACCAGTTCCTAAATCTTGCCAAAAAGAATGCTATAGATAGAATAGAGGTTCTGAATAACATTGTTACTTGTCTGTTCATAATTGGGCATGTAATTAGCTACTGAACTTTTTTAATAACAAGCAAAATTACTTGTAAATTCACATATTTCGTCAAGAGAAATACCTCATTAAAGTGGATATGAATGTTTGTCGAATATGATTCCCTAAAACGAGGTTTGACTGTAAAAGTTTTCAAAAAATGATTTGATTTTTAAAAAATTTATTTTAACGGAACTTCGACTTGATAAACATTTATTTGTTAGGGACTTTACTTTGTTTTAAAAATTCTCACAATCAAATGTTCTATCATGAAAGTATTAATGCATCAAGGCCAAGTGTTGATAATACATCAATTTCAGCAACAACAATTGTTAAAGTTCGCTGACTAAATTCATTATATTGAGGTAAAAAGTGAAAAGTAAATTTGACAATGAGAAATAGTTGTTGGTTTGGTATTGCTAATTTATTTTTTATAGAATAAAATGTAAAAATAATAACAGGAAAACACTGATGCTTGTCTAGTTGTTAAGCACCTTTAATTGTTACTTTTAGATTTGTAAAACTTGCGTCTTAACATTTAGACGTTTGTTTTAGATTTTTTTTAAATTTTTTTCTTAAATTTGAAAGATAGAAAATAATTAAATAAGTAAATACTTGAGGAGGTACACATTTGTCAGACTTCAGTAATACCAGTAAAGTGCTAGCAGTTTTTTTATGCTCCTGAATCATTCATCACATCACCGTACTTGATTTTCATATCAACATCACCAACTCCTAAATAAATGATTATGTGCTATATCACTCATTTGAGGTTTACATTTACCTCTTTTTTTTTCAGAACCGCTATTGCCTAAATCCAAAAGTCATTCATTATAAAGTTAACCACTAATATACAGACGTTCTATAAACAAGGAAGTATGTTGTTGAAATAAAAATTAAAATATCAACCGTTTACTGGAAGATGCAAAATATAGCAAAAGAAAAGTGATTTGTTTCACAGAGCTGAGTAAATCTGGTATTATAAAAATAACAAGTTGATTTTGTTGAAAGTAATGTGGTGTCAACATGTGATCTTGAGGCTCTAATAGTTCTTTGGTAGAACATTCTATTACTAGAATGTTTTAGAAAAAGAGTGTTTTGGAAATAAAATATTCTGGAAGTGGAATATTCTGGAAGTAGAAAATTCAAAAAAAAGAATATTCGAGTTGTCAAAATAAAGTTTATGGAAAGTTTATTTTGCAATTTAGAAATTTATATAAAGAGGGGTTTTTCCCTAATCTTTGGAAAATATTTTGAAGTAACAACAATAATAATTAAGACAATTTTAAATAATCAATCACTACTTTAACTATGAATCGACTTAACCTTTCTCAAGAATCAGTTAACCTTGCCAAGCAAGAATTACAACAAATTTAACGAGGAAAAGTAATTGGCTTGTTACTATTGATTTATAAGGTATAGAAAAAAAGAAAATTATATAAAAATAATGATATCTATATGTTGAAATTTACCAGTGTCACATGAGCTTGACAAGTGTGTACTGCCATAAGTATTTAATTATTTCCTATCTTTCTAGAACTGGAAAAAAGACTAAAAGAAGATATGAGACCAAAAGTTTGAAACCTAAAACGTGAGTTTCAAAAACCTAAAAGTAAAAATTAAAGGCGTTTTATAAATATATAAGCATCTGTATTTTTCTGATTATATTTTATATTTTATTTTATTTTATAAGACATAAATTACCACTAACAACACTTACTACTATTCTTCATTGTTTAATTTACTTTTCACTTCCTACCTTTCTATGTTGGATTTAGTCAGCGAACTTTAACAATTTGAATTGATTACTTTTCTCTTCTAACAAATTCATTTTCACTGTTTTTTCACAGTGTCATATTTACCCAGCTCTGTTTGAAATTTTCTGGTTAAAAAATTTATTGCTTCTCTACTCTTCTGGTTTCACTGAAAAAATAGATTGTTAAAAAACTAACTTTTTGTATATGCATTTGTAGCCTAGTGGTTATTGAATGGAGCTGAGTAAATCTGATATTGTAGGAAAGTAGTGAAAAATAAACGTAATAACAAAGAAAAGCAATTGGTTTGAATATTGCTAATTTATGTGTTGTAGAAAAAAAATAGAAAAATTATGAAAAAACAGTAAAATGTAGATACTTGTATACTTGTTAAAAATTTGAGTTCTTCAAGTTAAAATAACTTATATCTCTTCTAATCAATATTGTTTATATGTAATTGTAAATTTGGTCTTATATTAAGCGCCGCATGATAATTGTAGATCTTTCTTAAGGTAGACTTAGAAAGATAAAATATGTGTATATCTGTGTTGAAAGGTACGATCAGTCTAGCAGTAATCGATATTACTTGACAGATTATAATCTCTACCTCAGAACCTTTCTCATTGAACGTTCTTATTGAACGTTATTTATGTTGGTTCACTTCAAACCACAATCTCATTTATATGAGATTGTCAAGTGATATTATTGTTAAACCTATAACCCTAACTGATGTCAGGTGATTATATAGGTTAGGGTTTCATCCCTCTGGTATATATAAACTCATCTTTTGTCACTTTTATAATTCATTCCTTTAATCAATCAATCTTCATCCTTTTAATCTTACCATATACATCACTCACCATCCACAATTTCTTCACTGGAAGTGTGTTGGCTCTAGTGCAGTAGACCTCAGTAGGCATATCTTTCAACAATCTGTTCAGGTACATCTTGGATTGGATGAGGTAACACTGGTACATTTTTGACAGTAACTATAATAAGAAGAACGATCACATAGTATTAGTTTGTTTATTATTTATATGTTTTTTATTTCATTATTACAACAAATATCTTTGAATTAATATTTTTTTGATTTTCTTTTCACTTCATTTATTTACAATTGATTTACTTAATTTTGCTTAACAAATTTCTAAGTTCATATCATGTTTGTATATTTTTACGTATATTTACAAGAAATATGCTTCATTCAAAATTCAATCATTTGTTATCTCAAAGAACTGCTCAATATCTTTGAAATACGCATTCTTTAATAATAGAATTTTTTTTCAAAGCATTTGCTGAAAAAGTTAAGAACAGTATTTCTACTACTGAACAAAGCTTAGTAAAACTGAACCTGTACAAAAAGCAGCAAAAAATTAATTTAGCAAAGAAAAGTGGTTAACTTGTTATTAGTGATTTATAAATTATAGAATGAAAATGTTGTAATTCTTGCTTGGCAAAGTTAACTGATTCTTGAGAGAGATTAATTCGATTCATAGTTGATAAAGTAGTGATTGATTATTTTAAAACTGTCTTAATTATTATTGTTGTTACTTAAAAATATGTTCAAAAATTGAGGAAAAACCCCAGTTTATCCAATTTTCTAAATTGCAAAATAAACTTTTTATAAACTTCATTTTGCTATCTTAAAAATTCTTATTCTTGAATACTCGGCCTCCAGAATTTTTCTCTTCTGGAATTTTCTTCTTCTAGAATATTCGACTTTTAGATTATTTCTTTTTAGAATATTCTATTTTTAGAACACTCTTTTTCTAGAACATTCTAGTAATCGAATGTTCTACCAAAGAACCATCAATGCCTCAAGGTCATATGTTGACCGCACATTACTTTCAACACTTCCCTTTGTTATCAACTCATACAGCCCATTTTTTCAACTTACTTTTGAAATTGGACTGCTACCATGTCTCGACTTCGAATAGCCCAAAAATAATAGAAAAATGAAAAATGATAAAGATGGAAATAATGATATTATATACTTGTAACAAACTATCGTTTTACTTTTTAAGTTTTGGAACTTGCTTTTGAATTTTTTAACAAAATTAGATGTGTTACGGAGCTGGACTGACAAATCTAACTACTATTAGCTTTTATTACCTTAAGTCTTATCTAGTTTATAACCAATAAGCAACTCAATTCCAGTTACAATTATTTCTATTATTTTTACGTGATATTGGTATATTTCTAACATCTACAAATATAGAAAATATATGTAAAAAGTAATTATCGCCAATGAATATGTTAGTTTGTGTTGCAAATGTGCAAATATCACATCAGCCTAACAAATGTGTACTTGAACAGTGATTTACTCATCTTCAATTTTCTTAACTCTAGTTAAAAATTGAAAAGCATGTTTTAAGATTTAAAAAGCAAACTAATAATCTATTACAAGTATGTAGTATTGAAGCTCGCTGACTAAATCCGACATAGTAAGGTAGGAAGAGAAAAATATATTGATCAAAGAAGAATAGTGATTGGTATTATCATTTGTAATTCATGTGCTATAAAATAAAATATAAAATATAAACAGGAAAATATGGGTGCTTATATATTTGTGAAGCGCTTTTGGTTTTTACTTTTAGGTTTCTGAAACTCATGTTTTAGATTTTAGACTTTTGGTCTCATATCTTCTTTTAGTCTTCTTTCCAGCTCTAGAGAGATAGAAGATAAGTGAATACTTGTGGAGGTACACACTTGTCAAGCTCATGTGACACTGGTACATTTTCAACACAAATTTAGTAATTTATGTTTTATACAAAGAAAATAGAAGACTATAAAAATATGAAATAAAGATACTTGTATAGTTATTAACACTCAAGTTTTTTAGAATGAGAGAGCCCTCAACTCTTCTAATTGTTATTGTTTATCAAGTGCTTGTAAACTTGCTCTTTTATTAATTACTAACCAATTATTATTTTTTTTAAAATAGAAATAGAAAAACAAGATATAAGTGTATATCTGCTTAGGTATATCTATGATTCCCTGATGTGACACTAGTACATTTTCAACAAAAAAATGGGTTCAATGTTAAAAAGTATCCAGTGACAATACACACTAATGTATGTACTGCCACTGAGTACTTTTAAAAACTCTTTACGTATCTAATAAACGACATTCTGATTGTTAGTACTTCTATTTGTTAAGAAACTTGTTTTGAAGTTGTATACTTGATTTAGAATATCGTATCATTGCTGGGGAAAAACAAAGTGTTGCAAAACTCATTACAGCTAACCGTATATAATATTACAAATTTTTGGCCAGTTCAACTGTAGAGATACCATTTTAGTCAAAATATATTTCTAACCAACTGCATAAAATTGCATTGCAATAAAGGCATCATTATCTTTTCAGAGTAGAACATGATAGTAATTTCAAAAAACTTTTTAATTGGGAAAGCCACCAATTTAAGCACAAAAGGTTTGGAAACTAGATAACTTGTATATCTGAAAAATTTTGGTAAAGAAAACTAAAAGAAAGTAAAAGGAAATACTGTAATGACAATAATAAACAATGTGTTTTGAAAATGTATCAGTGTCACCTCATCTAATCAAAGGTGTACTTGAACAGATATACACTTATCTCTTATCCTTTTGAGTCCATTTAAAAAAGATATATAATCTGTTATCCAATGCTTAATATAAGAGCAATTTTACAATCACGTAGTAAACGATAATGATTAGAAGAGATATAAGTTATTTTGACTTGAAGAACTTAAATCTTTAACAAGTATATAAGTATCTACATTTTACTGTTTTTTTATAATTTTTCTATTTTACTTCCATAACACATAAATTACCAATATTCAAACCAATTACTTTTTTTGTTATTAATTTTATTTTTCACTACTTTTTTACAATGCCAGATTTACTCACCTCCGTTCAACAATGTGTACAATACAAAAAATTAAAAAAAGAAAAGAAAAACACCAGATTTTTACATACAAAAATAAAACCAAGCCTAATTTTGTTACTCAAATTAAATGGACGTTCAATTTAATCATTCTACAACTTTCCAATAAAATATGAGGTATCGCCATAAAATGGTCTGAAGTAAATGCGCTGAAATATCATTACAATTTTAGAATATTTTTATCTATCCCAAAATGTTTCTCAACTATTATTATTCCAGTAACGTACTTGATAAGCGAGTTGACCAACCAAATGAGTTGACCACTTTTATTCAACCTACAACATTTCCATTTGGTCAACTAATTGTCAACTACGCAAAATGCCACAAACAAAGAATGAAGCTAAAATTCTTCCAGCCCTTCAAGCCTATCAAAATGATCCAAATTAAGTATCTGACGCGCTGCAAAACTCTACCGAATTAATTACACAACTCTCCTCTACCGACACAACGGCATACAAGCTTGAGCTAATACTATCCCCCACTCACGCAAACTATCTGATCTAGAAAAACGAATCATTATTTAGTATATTATGGACCTGATTTGGCAAGGATAGCCCCCACAATTGTGTGGTATTGAAGAAATGGTCAATCTATTGCTCGTAGACCATGATGCGTCACCTGTCGGCAAGTTTTGAGGTAGAAACTTTTGGAGTAGAAACTTTTGGAGTAAAAACTGTTGGAAATGTACCAGTGTCACATGAGCTTGAAAAGTGTGTACCTTCATAAGTATTTACTTACCTTCTATCTTTCTAAGTTTAGAAAGAAAACTAAAGGGGATCTAAGAACAAAACTCTAAGGGCTAAAAAGTAAGTTTTACAAACCTAAAAGTAACAATTAAACGTACTTTACAAGTATATAAGCACCAATATTATTCTATTATTATTTTCTATATTTTATTCTATAACACATAAATTAACAATAAAAATACCAACTACTATTCTTTATGAAATTTACTTTTCACTTCTTACCTTGATAGATAAATAACCAGTTTATGTTGAACGGAGCTGAGTAAATCTGATATTGTAAGGGAGTACTGAGGAGTAAATTTTGTTAAAGCTCGCTGACTAAACCAGACATAGTAATGTAGGAAGTGAAAAGTGAATTTAATAAAGAAGAATGGTATTTGGTATTGTTACTAGTAATTTATGTGTTATATGTTGGAAATGTACCAGTGTCACATGAGCTTGACAAGTGTGTACCTCCAGAAGTATTTACTTATCTTCTATC
>QQZM01000108.1:0-38504 GCA_013365045.1 Geotrichum candidum | reverse complement strand
CTTAACAAGCTGCTTAATCAAGCGAACCATCAGCAAAGAAGTTGCGGTAATGAATCTAAGAACTTGACTACCGCTCCCAGGCCCTTCTTGGTATCAAGAAGGATCTTAGGATCAAGCTCCGGGGAAACTTTCCTCAACAAGTCTCGCTCTGCAGGGTGCAGAGGACACTCTTTGAGAACGTGCTCAACTGTTTCCAGCTGGCCACACTCGCAATTATGATCTCGCTCATCTATGCCTCTAGTCCGGAAATACTTAATTTTTTATATATATAACTATTTGATATAATGACAGTGAACTGATTATCTATATATCTAACCAACAGGTTTTCTATCTAAAAAAAGGACAATAAAAAGATTTACTATCTATCTAACTAAATAAAAATGTTTTTGAAATTTCATGTCTTCCTTGTATGTCATAACGACGATAGACCGCACCACGGCCTCATTAACTAGCGCATAGAATGTCTAATTTACAAGATCAAGTTCCTGATATCATCATGGTGATGATGAGTTTGAAAATCCCGTCGATTCTGTCGATATTGATGACGAAGAAGAAGAAGAAGAAGAACAGCAACAAGAGGCGGCGACAGAAGAGAAGCCCAAGAAATTGGTTTCATTTGCGGGTCTTGGTGACGGATTGACCGATGCCGAGAGAGCCAAGAAGAAGTTTGAAGAAGGCGGTGGTCTTCCGGAACAGCCCGACAATCCCGACTTCACAAAGTTAACACTCATCAGCCCCGAGATCATCGGTCGTCAAGCCACTATCAACATTGGTACTATTGGCCACGTCGCCCACGGTAAGAGTACCGTCGTGAAAGCCATCTCCGGCGTCCAGACAGTCAGATTCAAGAGTGAGCTCGAAAGAAACATTACAATTCGTCTAGGTTACGCCAACGCGAAAATTTACAGAAGCACAGATCCCACCTGCCCAAGGCCTGATTGCTACAAATTGTTTTCCTCAGGTAAGGAAATCTCCCCTAAATGTGAGATACTCAGTCATGAAGGCAGATATGAGCTGCTGAGACACGTATCCTTCGTTGATTGTTTTAGTCTCGATACCGCCTTTGCCACCCCTGATGGTCGTAATATTGTGAACAGCGATCTCTGTGTTGGTGACAAGGTTCTTGGTCCTGATGGTCTTCCTCGTACTGTCCTCTCTATGAAGGAGGGCGAAAAGGAGCTCTACGAAATTAAATACTTGACAAAACGCGCTAATGGTCTTGAGAAAGACAAGTTTACCTGCACAGGTGGTCACCTTCTATGTCTTTGCATTGACACCCCTGTTGATGCGCCCTGTATTGACCGTAGCCGCAACAGCTACTTTGTAAAGCACTACTTTGGCAACTCGGAGAGACTGTGCTCCACAAAAGCCATGTCTACCACCGTGGAAGAGGCCCGTGCCTACTATGAGGCTGCCAACAAAACTCCTGTTGAATTTGAGATGACGGTCGAGAACTATTTGGCTGCCCCTCAGTCTATCCGCCGTAAGGCACGTCTATATCGCACCAGCACCCTTCTGTTTGACGCCCCTGAGATTGATTTCACAATCGGTCAAACTTCTGAGGAGGAAGTGGCGTGGCTCATTGGTTTGTGGCTTGGTGATGGGGATTCTAATTCTACCCGCTTCACCATGCACTCTTCTTCTGACAGTGAAATTTTGACGCGTGTTACCGATATCGCCACTAAGATGGGTCTTGCTACGGTTATTGGTAAATAAGCAGACCGCAAAGCTATTTGGGTTAACCTTTCTACTTAGTCTGGACCACCCAAATACATGACCGAAGCCAACAATGTTCTCAAGGAAAATCCTTTCTACCTTAAGCTGTCTGAGTTGGGTCTTATTAATAACAAACATGTTTCCTCTGTACTGCAGAAGCACACTGTCTCTGTTTGTCATGCCATTATTGCTGGTGTGTTTGACGCTGACGGCACTTATGCCAAGGGTCAGTTTGATCTTGAGTTTTCTGCCAAAACGAGTCCCAAACTCTTCCACTCTGTTGTTTAGACTTTCCGCTCTTTTGGTTTTGTTGTTCATATCTCCCACCGCATCTCCGTGGCAGCTGGTATTGAGCACAAGAAGCTCCGTATGCATTTCAATGGTGCTAGTGCTGAAGACCTCTCTATTGCGTCTACCCGTAAGATAGGAAGCTCGCTCACGCGTGCCTGGGCTACCTCACAGCAGTTCAGCGTCACTCCCGTTGGTGTTGGCGCTTTCCGCGGTTTTGAGGTTGACGGTGACGGCCGCATCCTCCTTAGCGACTTCATGGTTGCCCACAGCTGTCCCAGGCACGATATTCTAGCCTTGTATGTCAACTTCTTTTGTAATTTTGTACGTAACCATTTGATGTAAGGACAATAAACTGACCATCTATCTATACATTGTAAAAATGACATACATTTCAAAGCATCTGTATTTATAAGACTCACTTTTGCTATTTTTATTTTTCTCATATAGTCTAAATAATGGAACAATTTTTTTTAACTATCTACGAGACTGGTAAGGTAACGGTGTCAGCGCTTACTTTAAGTGTTTGTTGTTTCTTCATTTTTGATAATAGTATCAAAAACTAAATTAGTAGAAAAGGAATACCTCACTTGTCCTGATTTTTTAGATAAATAATCAATTCATTGTCTTTAAATTTCTGATTTTTTGTCGTTTGAGATTTAATACACAAGATTTTTTTTACTGAATCAAGGGCATTTGCGCACATTCCATTAAGTTCATTAGGGCTTACATTAATTTTTGAAACTAAAAAAAATATCAAGTCCAGGCTGTGATGCAAATTTTTTGTAACTGGTTTAATGACATCATAACGATCTCAAAGACGAAGCTAAACGAGAATCCATACACATATACAAACTAAGACAGTTGTAGATTAAAAAAAATACAAACAAATTATTTTTCATCCTCCCTGTTTCTTTCTCTGACCACTACAAACTCTTCTTTTTTCTCTGCATCGTCATCATTGTGGACAACCAGAACTTCATTTCCATTTTTTGCTGAGGACACGATAACCGGTTTGGGCTCGCCCTTGGCGGAGTTGTAAAGGTAGATACCATTCTCTGCGGCTCTAGCTCTTTCATCACGTTTGTATAGAATCAAGATAATGGTACAAATCACCATAACCATGAATGCGCAGCAAGTTGTAAAAATGTAACCTTTAAGGTAACGGGGAGCTTCAACTGTTTTCCATACCAATAGTGATATCCAAGCCGTGGAAACTTGGCCCCACATGTTCATAGACATGGTAATAATGGCACGTTGTTGTGGATAATCACGCATAGAATCGCCCATCCAGCCAAAATTTACTGGGAATACTGGCTGTCCAAAGTATTGAAGCATAAAAGCAAACCATTTTGCAGACTCAGGAACATCCCATATTGCTAAAATAACATTACCAATAACGTTGAGCGTTTGTGAAAAAATAATAGCGCCCCAACGAGAGCGTAATAGATCAGCAATAGAACTAGTTAGTAAAATCCATAAAATTCCAAGGGCAGGCGAAAGGGTTGAAAGCTGGTTAACCTTAACTGTTGAAAACCTTTCCAGGGATTTGAGCCATAAGATGTAGGATCCTGAAGAGGCACTAGAATTATTCCATGAAAAAACGTTTACCAGAGTGAAAAGCCAAAAGTTCCACTTGGAAAGCATATTCTTCCAAAGCTTAAGAGTGAAAAATGTGTTTGAGTCGTCTTCAACATTAATTTTAAGACGGCGGAGTCTTTCACGGCCAAGATATATTTCTTCATCAGTTAGGAAAACAGAGTAACACTTTGCTGGAATACCTGGCAAAGCCCAAATACCAATAATACCAATAGGAAAAGTGATAATAGCATCAATGATAAACATCCATCTCCAGCCTTCAAGGCCATTGACTAAATGCAAGTTCTTAAAAGCAGCAGCCTGGAGTAATCCTGCTGTCAAGACACCAAGCATTTGGCCCCAATAAAAAATGCCTGCTCTTCTGGCATATTCACTAGGTGTGTACCAACTTCCAAGAATATAGTTGATGGTAGGGTAGAAGGCTGACTCAAATGCACCAACAAAAAATCTGAAAACTTGCAATTGACTGGTGTTTTTAGCTTTAAAAATTGCAAGCGTAAATAAACCCCAGCCGACATCCATCGCAGGCAACAGGTAGTTTGTAGGGTACTTGTGAATGAAATACATGAATGGGAGATGAAAAACGATGGCACCGACTGTATAAATCGACTGGGTATTAACAAGATCATTTCCTTTCATTCCCAGATCTTCCTTCATGCCCGAAACGTAGGCATTGTTGAGATTGGTTTGATCCAGATATTTAACCCAGTACATAGTGAAAGCAAAGAAACAAAGAATTAAATCAAGTTTAAACAATAGCTTACGCTCAGTGGGAGTGTCAGTAGGTTCAAACCAATGGTACCATTTGCGATTCTTGTTTAAATCATCCTGAAGTCGGAACTCAAATTCATCAAAGATTTTCCACCATTTTCTGCCAGCTTCATCTCGGATTTCATAAATAGCAGGAGTTTCTTCAGAGTCAGAAACATGCTTTTCTGAAAGCTGTGAGGAGGAAGGATCTATCCTGGCTCTTATGGCACCTTCATCAATTTTGCGTTCGTGAGGAATACATTTCCACACAGATTTAATTAATTTGTCTTTGAAAGAATGTGAAAAAAGGATTTTCATGATGAGTTTTGTTTTGAATTTCAACTAAATAAACTAATTTTCCTAGGAAGAATAGATGAATTTATACTTGGGTTCAGACTACAAGACTTGTTGGAATCTTTATCATGAAGATAGAGTTCATTGCTAGATCTAATGATTCAACTAGAAAGCTAACTTAGCCGATCTGTTTAAACACAAGCTATCCCAGGTACCAATTAGGTGTTTTTTTCCAATTTTAGAATCAGCCAGACGAATCCTTTTGCAAAAGAAAGGTATTCTAAATCACAGGTAGTCAGTATGATATTACGTGATTTACAAACTTCATAAGCTATAACCGCTAACTTGTTTTCCTACCCGCTTCAAATTTATAAGATGCCTAGAAAACATTAATTTAAACTCTCTGTTTTTGGCATAACCAAGTGTTGTTTTAATTTTTTTTATTCAAAATATGTATAAATTTCCAGCACTGTATGAATTCTTTAGTGTTGTAACTACATCTATATATACATTCTTATTTTGCAGATACCCTTTAAGTTTAGAAAACGCACTTTGTAGCACCGAAAATCTTTAGTTACCACTCTATGTTAGTTAGGGTGTTTTTTTACCTCTTTTTTAACTCACAAATTTAGATAACTCGTACTATCATTCAGTTCATGGAAGAAAAACAAACATTGTCCAGATAAAATCTCAGTCCAAAGTATGAAAATCATTAACTAAAGCTTTTTTATTTTTTATTTTATTACCGATGCGGCTGTATATAGCATGTGCTTTATAGAAGCTTTAAATATCTAGTTATGCGCAAAATGGTTTAGGAGTTACACCAAGATACGAGCTCAACTGAATATTTGTTAACACCAGGTCATGGCTAAGTCATTCAGTGGCACAGTTTTGAAAGCTTGAAACCCTGGACTTTTATTGGAAAAGGGAACCAACTGACGTCTTTAACTTAAATAATTTCGAAATATCTGCTCTGACTTAATGTATCCAATAATGCAACACTTAGACTGGTTAGCTCCAAAGTTTCAAAGACTGCCGTGTATGACACACCAGTTTTGGTAGTACAAGTTTTTCTAAGTATGTACTGAAACATTTCGGTTCATTGGCACTCGGACAAGTAATTCCGGATAACAGCTTCTAGATTTCTAAAATGTCTAAAACTGTTATTATAAAGTGGAGAGTTGAGAAGTCGCACGGATTGGGTGTAGCGTTCCGGCCTGTCACCTTTGTGGTTTTAAATGTGGCTTTTATTTCTGTTTCGCACGTTCTCTGCAGGCCAAGCTTTTAAGCCAAAATATGGTTAATGGCTAGCTTTATCCGTGGGTTAAATCCCACCTTTTAGAAAGCGTTGTCGCAATCAGCCATACTGAGATGGGTTAACCGACAATAATTGCTAATGAGCCAAAACCTTTGAGCCCTAAAGTCTTTTGTCATACTTAACATCCGTATTTTACTTGGATCTGGTCTTGAAAAGGGGTGGGTGACGAATCCCGGTTGGTGCACGCTAGCGCTTAAATCTACCAAAAAAATTGCATTCTCAAACACAAGCCGCAATAACCATGGATGAAAAATAATAATAAATTGGCCCAAAAAAGAAATCTCTAATTCGGTTGTTATATTAAGGCTAGAATGAAAACTAGAAACGTAAAATGATCATAACCCAACATTTATTTTTCTATAAGATTTATGGTACAATTAGTTAATCGCTCTCCTCTTCGCTTTCAGAATCAGTTTCTTCTTCAGCATTCTGAATATTGTCCACGACCTTTTCAGCATATTTCAACACGTCTTTTAGTTTATCCGAGCTGTGAGTTTCAGGGTTTTCCCACCACTGATCAACAGCTTCTTCTGACACCATATCATCATCGTACAAAGCGTTTAAGGCATATGCTAAGATGAACTCGCCATGAGAACGTTTGCTGCATTCCACCTGGATACAATAAATAAGATCAGCTTCATCATCAGTCTCAAAAACTTGGCGTTTGAGCAAAGGAATCCATTTGATAAACATGTTTTCCGTAGCCTCCTTGACCTTCAATGTGCCGGTAGTCACCATCTTTGAAATAAAAGTAATAAAAGCAGCAATGGTTGCCGATCTAACTTCATGATAGCCAACGTTCATCGACATTCTCAGAGTGTTCAGCTCCAAGGCGGCAATATCAGGATCATGATTTTCAGTGATGGATCGTGTCACAGACTCAACGGCCTCTGTTCTAAAATTCTCTTCATCATCGTCGCCTTCAGAAACACCACTATTAGAGCTATATCTTCTGTGGGTCTTCTTGTGTGTATTAATGATGCTGTGGATAGAGGTATCTGACAGGCTGAAAGATTCTACACTGTAGATCATGCTCTTCAGGGAACGGTTGTATTCTTCATCGTCTTCAGACTCATAGTAGTCACTGTCATCAGAGTCGTGATATAGATGACCTTTACCATCTTCACCAATTGTCGAAACATCAATTTCTGCCTGGTCCTGTTCATCCTCATCCCTAGACTCGTCGTCAGAGTACTCCCTGACACGCTGTCTGATGGTAACCTTGACATCCTTTGCAAGGACTTTGTTCTCTCCAACAACAACGTTGAATGACACAACCGAGCCAGCTTCAAGCTTCGCGTTCTTCTTGATCACAGCATCATTTGCAACAATAGATTTGGTAATGACTGCATTATCTTCAATGACAACATTGTCCCAAATATACGAGTCAATGATAGAAACATTACGGCCAATTTTGCAGTTACGGCCAATACATGTTTTTGAGATCTTGCTCCCATCACCGACAAATGTATTAGAACCAATAACTGTGCCAGACTCAATGATACAGGACTGCGCCAGAACCACACCCTCTTCCTTGTAAATGTGGCCCATCTGATAAGAGTATGTCTGATCTTCCATGATGTTGCGTTCGGGGACCACCGGATAAGAATAACGGGAGATGACGTCCTTGCTTACAGCATCATAGGTTTGATAACTTTCGACACGAGCCGAGTAGTTTTTTTCTAGAATATGAGTGTAGATAGTCTTACCCAAAATATCGGAGGTAAGAATGCCCTTGACAAAGTCAGTTCTAATAGAGTTGTAGTCAAAGTTTTCTGTGAACAGAGCCGGAATGTCTGGAGTACAAATATCGATATGACAGTCAATGAGATCATTTCTGAATGAAACAGTTTCAAGTTCTGATAAAACCTCCACATCAAGATTTATATAGCCATTCTTGTTAGGTCTAGGTGCAGGCTCGTACCTAACGCAGCGGCTGGTAGGCTCATCAAGAACAAAAAGACCTGCACCAGACTTAGCACGAGTTCTATGAGAAACGCTAGCCTCGCGAAGAACCATTGTCATGATAGAGTTCTTGTCTTTAGTCTTCCGGTCTTTGTGCGCCTGGAAAACAGACTTGAAGTCAAAGTTTGAAACAACGTCGCCAGAAATAAGTAAAAAGTCGTGTTCAATGAATCCGAGAGCGTCGATATCACGTAGTGCGTCACCAACAGACTGACTTTCGGGTGATTTGAGAACGTGAATGCTGAAAGGGGATGATGCGAGTGACCATTTTGATTTTAAGATGTAGTTTTCAACAACTTCAGCATAGGAAGAGCAAACCACATAAACGTCGGATACGCCAGCAGTAGAAAGAAATTCAAGTGTGTATTCAATCAAAGGCGTGTTGGCCAAAGGGAGAAGACACTGAAAAGTGTTAGCAACTAGTTTCAATATTTACAACTGGCGGATCAGGACTTACTCTTGGCTTCTCCAAAGTTAAGGGCATGAACCTGTTCTCGTAGGAGTCGCTCATCACAACCGCAATTAAAGGCTTATTAAAACTCCGTTAGTATAAAAAACCAATAAATCAATAAGCGAGTTAGCCCGACATACTGTGACCTCAGGAATTTCATTTCCAGTTTTCTTGTTGGCCTGCTTTTTGGGGGGCATCTTGTCGTCTGTTGCGTGTGAGTTGAAGGGAAGAGTTCGAGAGACGGGAAAATTTTTGCTAATAATACTACATGAACAGGGTAAGTCACGTGTAAGAGTTTGAATCCATGGCTGTTGCAATTACTTCTGGCAAGGCTTTGTAATACCTGGAAAGATGGCTATTACAAAGCTGATACGAGGACCAAAGATGCAGAATGACTCAATGTCATTTGGAATATCTAATCATACATAAGAATATCTACATGACCTAGTTAACCCACACTGCAGGTCTCATTTTCATGGTCAAGGACACATACAATATTTCAATAAGTTAAGTTGGTCGGTGAGAATTGGCCAGTCGCCATTAAGCACAACTAAGTACATACCAAACATGAATGCACCTATCAGGCTTTACTATTACTGTTATTTTATTTGCTCATTTTCTGCATATATATATACTTACTTTGAAAAGTCCTGGCACCATTTTTTTCAGTTCCGGTGTCTGAGGTCCGCCGCCAAATGATTGTGTAGGGTTAGGGTGTTTGCATTTGGTCAGGGTAACAATCTGTTAATTCTTGCGATCACAAAAAAAATTTCTGAGTTTTCCACCTCAAAAAATTTTTACTTGAAGTTTTCCTCTTTTCTCTTCATAACGACGATAGACCGCACCACGGCCTCATTAACTAGCGCATAGAAAGAATGTCTGATTTACAAGATCAAGTTCCTGATATCATCATCGGTGGTGATGAGTTTGAAAATCCCGTCGATTCTGTCGATATTGATGACGAAGAAGAAGAACAGCAACAAGAAACGGGGACAGAAGAGAAGCCCAAGAAATCGGTTTCATTTGCGGGTCTTGGTGACGGATTGACCGATGCCGAGAGAGCCAAGAAGGAGTTTGAAGAAGGCGGTGGTCTTCCGGAACAGCCCGACAATCCCGACTTCACAAAGTTAACACCCATCAGTCCCGAGATCATCGGTCGTCAAGCCACTATCAACATTGGTACTATTGGCCACGTCGCCCACGGTAAGAGTACCGTCGTAAAAGCCATCTCCGGCGTCCAGACAGTCAGATTCAAGAGTGAGCTCGAAAGAAACATTACAATTCGTCTCGGTTATGCCAATGCGAAAATTTACAGAAGCACAGATCCCACCTGCCCAAGACCCGAATGCTACAAATCATTCCCTTCAGGCAAGGAAATCTCCCCTAAATGTGAGATACCCGGTCATGAAGGCAGATATGAGCTGCTGAGACACGTATCCTTTGTTGATTGTCCCGGACACGATATTCTAATGAGCACAATGCTTTCCGGTGCCGCTGTCATGGATGCTGCTTTGCTTCTGATCGCTGGTAACGAATCGTGTCCTCAACCCCAAACCTCTGAACATCTTGCTGCCATCGAAATTATGAAGCTGAAGCACATCATTATTCTGCAAAATAAGGTCGACTTGATGAGAGAGGAGTCAGCTCTTGAGCACCAGAAGAGTATTCTCAAGTTTATTAAGGGTACTTCTGCTGACCATGCCCCCATCGTCCCAATTTCCGCTCAATTGAAGTACAATATCGATGCTGTTAATGAGTTCATTGTTAACAGTATTCCTATTCCTAAGCGTGACTTCACTGCTTCTCCTAGACTCATTGTCATTCGTTCGTTCGATGTTAACAAACCTGGTGCTGAAATTGACGAGCTCAAGGGTGGTGTCGCCGGTGGTTCTATTCTGTCCGGTGTCCTGAAATTAGGTGACGAGATTGAGATCAGACCCGGCATTGTTGAGAAGGGTGAGGATGGTGCTGTCATTTGCAGACCCATTAGATCCCGCATTGTCACCCTGTTTGCTGAAAACAACGACCTCAAGTTCGCTGTTCCCGGTGGTTTGATTGGTGTTGGTACTAGAGTTGACCCCACCCTTTGCAGAGCTGATCGTCTGGTCGGTCAAGTTCTGGGTCATCGTGGTCAACTTCCTGAGATTTACATTGAGCTCGAGGTTAACTACTTCCTTCTTAGACGGCTTCTCGGTGTTAAGACTGAAGATGGTAAAAACGCCAAGGTTGAAAAACTTGCTAAGCGTGAAATCATTATGGTTAACATTGGTTCCTCAACTGCTGGTGCTGTGGTGACCAACGTCAAGGCTGATATGGCCAAGCTGACTCTGACGAAGCCTGCCTGCACAGAGATTGGAGAGAAGATTGCGTTATCGCGGAGAGTCGGCAAGCACTGGAGACTGATTGGTTGGGGTTCAATCGTTCAAGGTACCACTGTCAACCCTGTGGACTACTAACGCTTTTAATAAAATAATAAATGTAAACAATGACACAAAAAATAACAAAAAAGTTGTATAAAAATTAACACTTGTATATGGCAGTAACAACTATTAGTTGCCTTCTTGTCCAAAGTCGTTTGTGAACTCTTCTTGTTTAGCAATGTCAGCCTGGTTGACAGTTGGTCGAGTTGATTTCACGGCTTTGATAAAATCCTTAATTGTTAGTGGTGGTTCTTGGAGCTCTTCTGTGCCTAATTCCATCCAGTTCATTTCAACGGCGCCCGCATCACCCGGTGAGCATGGCGTGTACTTGGTTGAGGTCTGACCAGTTTCCTCATCTGTAACCTTAATAGGCTTAAAATGAGTAGCCATTTGAATCTTTCTAATCGGCTGCATTAGCGCATCGCGAACGGACACGGCGACATCATGGCCGGAGTAACCATCTGTCATTTCCGCAAGCAATCTATAGTCTTGTTGCGTGAGTGTGCAAGGAGTGCTACCGACGTTCAGCTGGAACATGCGGGTTCGTGCTTCAACGTCAGGCAGCGAAATATAGATTCTGCGTTCAAAACGACGACGGATAGCAGCGTCTAGTTGCCACGGAATGTTGGTGGCGCCAAGAACCAACACACCTGCGGAATCGTTACCAACACCATTCATTTGTACCAGCAGCTCAGTCTTAATACGTCTAGATGCTTCAGATTCGCCCTCACCACGTGGTCCGCACAGCGCGTCGACCTCATCAATGAAAATAATAGAGGGCTTATTTTCTCTAGCCATGTTGAATAACTGCTTCACGAGTCTTTCAGATTCACCCATCCACTTCGATACCAAATCAGAAGACGAGACCGAAAAAAATGTTGAGTTGGCCTCGGTGGCTACAGCCTTGGCGAGGAATGACTTACCGGTACCTGGGGGTCCATATAGCAAGATACCAGAAAGCGGCTTCCGCTTGCCAGTAAATAAATGCGGGAATCGCACAGGTAAGATGACAGCCTCCTTTAGCGCCTCCTTGGCAGATTCAAGACCGGCAATGTCCTCCCAGTGCACATTTGGCTTTTCAGATAGAATAGCTCCTGATAATGCGTTTCTCAGTTTCTTTGTGTCGCTATCGTCATCGCCGCCGCCGCCGCCCCCGGCGCTGGACTTTTTCGCCTTTGTGGCGCCATTAGCCGCATTACCCTCAGATGTTTCAGACTTTTTATCGAGGTGGTCCTTCAGCTGCTCTGCGCGGGTCATATATTCCTTTGCCTTGTCCTTGATCAGCTGCTGGCGTTTGGGGTTCTTCTCGTACTTGATGGCAGTCATAAAGTACTCTAGGCCGTTGTAGTACAGTGTGTAGGCATCTTCGTATCGCCCGGCAGTGTCGGCTTCAATAGCCTTCTGAACAATTTCGATGGCTTTGCTGAGAAAGTCTGTGGTGGCCATTGTCTGCAGGCTGTTATAGTTATAGTTGTAGATAGCGGTATTGATAAAGGTAGATGCGGATGGCAATGGTTGAGAAAATGACTGATAGTGAAAGTGAGTGGAATTTCAGTATTTGGCAAAACTCTCAGAGCGCAAGGCAAAACTGCACCCCATCCCGCCAGGGTTTGGAATATCATGTGATCACTTTTTTTTGAAATGATCAACGCGATTGACGCCTTTTGCCATCGTCATCAGTAGCGACCGAAAGACCGAGGAGGCAACAAACTACCAGCATCATTATCTAGCAATCATGGCCAAAGTTAGTAATAAGGAAAAGGAGTATCACATCTCGCCATTTTACAACAGCAATATCATTGACAACAAGAAGGTAAGGAACCCCATATCTCTCTCCATCGCCCACACATTATCACTAACCGGTTTCCAGAGCATTGAATTTATTCGAAATGTTACGTCGCTGATATTTGGTATCTCTGCTGGTGTGCTACGGCTAGAGTTTCAATATGGTTTTATCTATTACATTGGACTATCTGCTGCTGTATCGGCGCTCATCCACTTCTGGGTTGCAAAGAGCCGGCCTCAGGACTTTTTTCTCAACAAGCGCAGTGATGTATGGGTTGAAGGGATTCTTGGCGGCGTGAGCAGTTTCGTACTGACGTGGACTTTGTTCTACAATCTTGTCGATGCATGATCAGTTCATTGTCATACCTATCTTTAGCATATATTACTTTGTTTTTAATTAGCGTTCTTATTTGTCTCGTTGCTGTATTCCTAGTAAAATATATTATGGAGTAAGCTAAATGATGAAATACATATCTACATATTACAGGAAGAAAAGAAAAAAAACATTAAATAAAAGCGACGGCATAGTCGCGAACGCTTCTTCTACTTTCAATAGATTCACAGTTCTCATATGCCTTTATGGCGCCATCAATATCACCACCCACTTCGCGGAGTTGACCAAGTAGCAGCCAAGCCTCACTGCTCTCTGTTTTGGTTAGAGCCGTCTGAAGTAACGCCAAACTGCGTTGCAGCAGACCTTGTCTGTCAAATTCGTTGCCAAATAGTTTACTGCCACTAGCAATATTGTTAGCAATAATAGTCTCATCAGCAGTATCATTTGCAAGTGTTGCAAAACCTATAACAGCAGCAAGGTTTGTCCGATCGGCCTCAAGCACCTTCTCAAACTCATTTATAGCCAAACACGGCCGTGACCGTAAAATCAGATAGCCTAGCTCGATATGTGACTGATTCGTAGGTCCAACCAAAGCCTCTGCTTGAATTATGGCTTTTTCTGCTTCTATGTATAGTTCTGCACGCCTGTACAAAGATGCTGTCCGAAGCCATATCGTGTTCAGTATCCGTAGTTCCTCTATATTTTCTTTGCTTGAGATCCCGGAAATGCACCCAGGCTGTTTATGCTTCTTTTTACCAGAGAGTGTACGAGATGCCTCGACAGTAACCGAAAAAGTTTTAGATAATGTCCGAGTCACGATACTCTGGCGTTTCTTTTTGGTGTGAGATAAGCCATTAGCAGTCTCCTGGTCTCTCAGGTCTTCGCCATAAAGTTTGTAGTAAAGATTAAAAACTTCAGGAATTTGAACAAGGGCTTGATCCAGATCTTGTTTCTCTATAAGGGCCAGCTGAGTCCATTTGACTTCAATATACCGCTCACGCCAGTTCTTGTCGGTAATTGCAGCAGCTTGCGATAGCCCACGGAATTTAATTTTTGTGCCTATACCAAGGTTTTGGAAAATCTCATCAAGTAACTCAAGGGCTTTCTCAATGGCAATCATCGCTTTTTTATCTTCACCAAGACTTGAAAGAACAAGAGCCAGAAGATGCCATAGTCTAACATCGTTTTCCCATTTTTGAAGCGCAGACCTAACTGTATCCAAACTACTAAAAGGCCCACTATGACGATTTCTTGCTTGTAAAATTCCATATCGAAGCGATATATCTGGTATTATATTTGGACTGTAAGCTGAAATTGACTTAGAGTAAAACTCACCTGCCTTCTCCTTGTTAGTTTCCTCGAATGCCCGGGCTATCACTGAGTAACCATTTGCTTTATCTTGTTTAGTGTAGTTTCGTAGACTGAAAGTCATTTTAGTCTCCAGGTCGCGGCCAATCTGAGATTCCAGTTCAGAAAGACGTTCATGAACATGGACAATATCTTTGGGGCGATCGGGCTTTTTGAGATTATATTTCCAATAGAGTGCGTATGACTCTAATGCTTCTTCCTTCTTTCCAATATTGAGTAGTGTCAATGTCAGGCACCGTGCTATAACAGTTGATTGAAACGTTTTCTTGCTGATATCTATGATTTCCGGTAACAGAATGTCTGCAGAAAGAGTATGTAATTGCTGCTGCATATCAATGTACTGTTCAAGAAATAATTCATCAGGAGAAGCAACGAGACTCGCTTGGATAGTCTTGTTTAACTCGTCTATTTTTTCATCAACACTGGAAGTGCGATGATACCATTTGGCCTGTTTTGAATAATAGAGAAGTTCAAGAACTGGAATGTTCGAGCGTCTAGCCGAGATGTTGTATTCAGAAAAGTGGCTGGTGATTATTTTATATCCATCAAACGCGGCATCAGTGATTGCAACATCAATCCCAAGCTTGCAGAATTCATTGCCAATGGTATCGGTAGATAATAAACAAAATCGATAGTATAAATACTCGGCCCATATTGTTGCTTCCTTAGAACATGTTATCACGTCAGCAGCGTACTTGCCGCCTTGACTGTACGTCTCCAGCGCATCTTTGACTTGTCCAACAATTTCATACGCAATTGCACGAATAAAAAATACTTTAAGAATCACCACTCTTGTGTATTTTAAGCAGCATTCTTTCGGGAATTCTATTGGTACCAAAAGTGCTTCGTTGTGTTTCCCGTTCAGTACTAATGTGAATATTTCTAAGTATCGCTCAAAAAACAGGTATTCTGCCGGCAAGTTTTCTGTGTTCTGTGGGACGTAAACATCAATTCCAGTCACCTCTGGGCTTGTAAACATAATTTCCATGTCATTTTCTAAATGAATCACTATTTCGGTTTCTTTTAATAATGATGCCACTAGGCTAGGAAGCGAGCTGGGTGTTAGTTCCTGGTTCTTCACTGAAGATGAAGTCTCCCCTGTAGCGGCATTAGACACAGGCTCAGAATAATAATTGTCCGTTGATTGGATAATAGACCTTGCCTGTTCCCAATCAGAATTGAGTCTGATAGGGTCCAGTGCCTGGAGCAGGCGATTCATGACTTAGATAGTAAAGGCGTGTGTGTGCTTGAAGATGTACGAGACGATGGAGAGCAAGACAAGGGAAGTAATCAGAAATCATTGTATGTACGCAAAGAGATGTCACTGATCATGTGATTCCCTGGGTGAAACAATAGTCGACCTTAACAAATTTCAATATTCAGAGAGATTTCATTTGTTCGAGTAATAATAAACAAGTCATATTAAGCTATAATATCTATCAAATATAAGAGGCTCAAAGTTAGCAATTTATTCACGAGCAATGGGATTAAAACTGATCGCCCTGTATTATTTTTGTAATACTTAAACTTTTCTGTTATATATAGACATCGAGTTTTACGGTACTAACTATGACTAAAAATATAAGCACAACTTCTTGATTCATAGCAACAGATTTTTAATTCGTATAAATCTAGGCAGGATTTTGGATATCATAAATTAATACAAGTGTAATATATTTTTGGCTAATCATCTAACTCTCTTGTGCTGATGACTATATGATGCACCGGTAGGAGTATCACATGCACCGAGACCGTTTTATTATATATTTCTTCTTAACTTTACGAGTTCTAATCAAATATGCTTGCAATCACTTTGAGTCATCAAGTGTTAAATAAATCATATTCATCTATCTAGATATAAATACACCCTTCCACTCTAGTACTTCAGGCTTTTTCCATGTGCCCTCACCTCTTTGTCCATCAGCTCCCGCAGAGAGTGGCATCCTGACAAACTCACCGCCAGTGCGGTCTCAAGTCTGTCCAGCGGTAGTCTGCTCTCACATAATAGCAGCGAGATTCGCTCGCTTTTACCGATAATTGCAACATTTACAAACGGCACCTCCCTTTCTTCAGAATATGAGGGATCTAGCAGCGCATTGGTGCCAAACATAGCGGTCGATGCACAGCTCACATAGTCAACCATGCTGATGCCAGCATCAATAAGAGCAAGTGTTGCTGCATTGATGCAGGCTGAGTAAAGACCACCGTCTTGTGCGACGATGAACAGGCTCACGTCAATAACTGTCCGTGGGTAAAGGTGTACTAGTAGTGCTTCCTGAAAGAGGCGCTGAATCGATATGCCCATCTCCTGCAAGTTCTTATCGTTCTTTCCACGTTTTTTGGTGCGCTCTATTGTGCTGAAGGGGAGAATCTTGACCTCAACATTAATATGGGCTTGGTCCACGTTGGTGTGGGAACGAGACTCGGGCTCATGAGGTCCATTAACAAGACAAATAATCTTAGTAAGACCAAGCTCAACATAAGAAGAGCCATCGGCTGAGTTGGAGTGGGTGCTGATTTTGCAGTTGAAGCGGCGCAGCTCATTCCATCTTCTACCGTCTAAATAGCTTGTCAGAATCAGCGTTAAGTCATATCATGAAAAAAGTACTTACCAACTCTAAGTCCTTCTGGTGAGTATGTTTCGTTTCTAGACTGTTTTTTTCGTGTTAGAAAAACTGTTTGTAAATATTTTTAAATGCGCAACTTACCATTGTGTTCTGCTTTTTGATTGTAAATATGCCGTGGTATTGTCACCTTGGTGTTGATCTGAATTTTGTATGGTGGGAGAAGGTTGAAAAAAGTTGTCAGTTGGGAGTTTGGACCCTTACCCTTGAAGGGCCAAGGATTTCAACGTCAACTCATTCAAGTTTGTTCAAATAATAGCAACAAACCATGGGAATGGCCTAGAATTGATACCAGTAATTGGACTTGAATAAAACAGATTAATAGAGTTAAAAAAGGATATTCCAATAATACAAGAAGGGGGTTTGCGGATATTACATAAAATGGGCTTTCAGAGAAGTAAGAAGAGAATTGATTTCATGTTGATAGATATGGCCATTATACGAATTCATTTCAGCCATCGTAAAAAACATTCAAAATCCTACGATCAAATCTCTTACTCGAGTCGACAGGCTTACTTGCAAAAGAAGCAAATTTCAAGTATCCAACCTGGGATCTAACCTTTAACTTTTGGTTAAGGACATAAATTGCATGGTGTCCACATAAATACTTGCCCAGACGTGACCCTTTTATGTACAGAAATACTAACGAAAATGCCAACTTTTTTCTAAAAAAAAAAAAAAAACAGGGCAACAAAGCACTTACGCAGTAATTAATAACTGGCTGGTATTTAATATTTTAAAAGCGTCCAGTTAAGTAATACCAACACTTTTCTCGATAAAAAGAATGCTGTTTATCATAGTAATGTAGCGTTAGTTATTGATAATTAAACACTTTCTAACAGTCCACAAATCGAGTAAAGGCTGGTCAGTTATATAGGACGACACTTATCCACAAAATGCTAATATCATCATGGTTAGGGTTTATTCAAGCTAGCTGGAAAAAATCTTTCTACGGCAAAATCCCAAATAAAGTGATATTGGTAAGTCTTGAGAATCTAAGTCTTTTTCAACACCACCGTCTATTGTCAGACTCCTTAAAACCATCTATAATGACAGTATGTTTGGAAGCTCCGAAGATTAATAAATAAGATTTCATCTAACTTTTTGACTATAGGCTGTCTCTGTTTTCTACTGTGGCATTTGCTCCTTTCCCCCTGAGGTAAGTACAGTCCTCTATTTCATTCGCATAACACGCTGCTAACAAACCCATACAGTACTGCGAGTTTGGTGGCAGTGCAAAGCGCTGCAAGGAATGGCTTGAAAAGAACAATCCTGATCTATACAATGACCTGTATTGCGTTGACAGATTAGAGGCGGCCACATCCACACTTTCTCTCGAGAAGCAGGAAGAGCTTGACCGCAAGCTCCAGAAACAGCAAGCAAAAGAAGAGGCCAAGGCTGAAAGACTCTTGCAGAAAAAGCTATCTTCTAAGGTTACTATTAAAAGAATTGAGAGATCCAAGCGCAAGCATGTAATTGCTATCCAGGGCCTTGAGGTGTTTGAGATTGATCTTAAGAAACTGAGTAAGACTTTTGCATCTAGGTTTGCGACCGGTGCCAGTGTTACCAAAAGTGTTGAAGGCAAAGATGAAATCATCATCCAAGGTGATGTTGGTGATGAGGTTGAGGAATATGTTACCGAATTGCTAGAAGAAAAGGGTCTTAATGAGATCAAGGTAGAGCAAGTGGAGGAGAAGCCCAAAAAGAAGAAGCAACAGGGTGTTGCTGTTCCACCTCAGTAGATCATCATGTCATAGCGGAAGAATTTACTACTATTGAAATATATAATTAAATTATGCTGCTATACAATTGTTATTTGCATTTTACAACCGCGTCCATTTTCTAAGGGTGTGATCATGGCCAATAATATCTCCAATTTCCAGTAGATTAACATCCACTTTTGCCATTTTTAAGTCGTCTCTGACTGTGCCGGTAGCTTTGGAATCACCTACTAGACCTGTTGCTGTAGCCGTGATTGACCCTTGTGTGTTGCTACCAGGCGTCTCGACATGTAAAATCAGATCCAAGTTTTCTAGCCTTTCCCAGGCAGACCGGGCGACATCTCTGCTCCACACGCGGTATCCACCACCAGGACCCGAATCTACATTCGACATTGCAGCCATGCGCTCTTTATTTAAATTGTTAGCCACATCTAAATATTCGTCATAGACGACATTGAAGTTGAACGTGTCAGATTCAAACTTGATTTCGACGCGCGCGGAACAGATAAGTAAGGCCAGTTCCAGCTCCGATAGGCCTTTGATAAAATGCTGAGACGTAGAAACGCCTTGCTCTTTCTCATACGAGAAAATTTCTTTGTCATGGAGGAGTGGCGAAGCTTTGACAATAGGGTAGATTAACTTATCAAAGACTTCACGAACATCCTTTGTCGTATAAAACACACGCTCAAGTAGCTTGTAAAACATACTGTCTGTGTTACTGTAGAGCGACTCTATTCTAGAGTTCCATTCTGCTGCACAGGTGGTAACAATATCTGAGCTTTCATTCGATGTGATTTTCTTAGGGTTGATGGTGAGTACTGACTTGCAGATTCCCCAAAATTGATCCATTGACCTGGGCCGATTAACTGCAAAAACGCGCTGGCTGAAACGACTTCTCACCCGCTTTTCAAACATTTCCCGTGTGTTCATCCGCGAGGTAACACCAATCACCGCCAGCGGTGTATGACTTGACTGGGCCATGTCAAATAGATTGTAGAGTAGCGTCTGACGAGAGACTTGAGTGAATCTGTCAAATTCATCCAGCAGAATAACAACGGCCACGGGAGTTTTAACATTAGCCGATTGTTCATCATAATCATCATCTTGAAATTGGTGCTTTGGTGGATCTAGTAAGCCAATAAGAGACTGCAGTGTTTCAGACATGGATTTTTTTTCCAGTCCCTCGTACTCTTCTGGCGTGAAGCCCTTAGAAAGCTCTACGTCAAATTGCCGACAAATCTCTCGCAGTGCCATCTTGTCATCACTCTGTGCAAAACCTGATAACCGGATTGTAATGAATTGATCTTTGTACGCGGCTTTGAGTTTGTCGAGTGCTGTTTCCATAATAACAGACTTGCCGCAACTCCGGGGGCCGATAAGAAGACAGGAATTTCCCTCACCCTCTGTTATTGTATGCTCCAGTAATGTGTAAATTTCGTGGTATTGTTCTTTCAGACCAAAGAGCTCAGTTCGCTGACGCCCATTGATCTTGCTAAGCACATGAGTTTTAATGCTGTTAAACGCTGCTTTTTTTGCACCATCAGTACCTTCGTCTAAAGTAGCCATTGAATTCTTCTCATCGTGATCAAGTATTTTAACATCCTCCTTTTTAATAATTTTATCTGCGGAATCCGCCGCACTGTTCTCCTCGTCCAGGTTGACATCGGGTTGATGAGTAGCTGGGAACTCTTTATCTAATGATTCTTTGAACTCTTTAGCACTGCCTGACTTGATATGCAGGTGATGTGATTCCACTTCATCATAATATTCCTCTAATGACTGGTGTCTCTTTGCCCTGTGTGAAGCGTCAGCACTATCTAGAGGTCGCTTGGAAGGCATTGTGCTGCTTGTGTTGGTGATCATCGAGTGTTTTTTCTGTCGGAGTGAAATTTGCTAAAGTGCGATGTTCAGATCCGCTGACTCAGTTCAAATGCATTGATTACATAACAAGTATATATACTGATCAATCACCCTCCGTGACTCCTCTTTCAAAGTCCCCATCAACGGCGACCCTCTTCCTTGCTTTTACTCATTTTGCTCTGCATTTCTCTTTTTTTTTTCTCTCTTTTTTTTATTAGCAAAATCAAGCACTAATATGTCCGGTATCAGTCAAGTTCTGACTGCCTCCAGAGGCTTGGACAGGTCCCTTGTTCGCATGCTCGTATCCCGGACTCAACAATACCATACATCGAGAAATAGACTGGCGACAGACCCGGGGTCTGCTAGTGGAAAGTTTACTGAGAAGGATGCCAAACTGCACTCCACCTCTGATGCAAAGGTATGTGAACAGTAATGCGGGTATCTTGAGTCATTTTTTCTTTACGTTCTTACTGACACCTTTGCTTCCAAGGATTTGATTCTCTCTGTACTAAGGTCAACCGCAACTAAACGCGAAGCTAAGCAGTATATTTCACGCTACACTCCGCTGATTGGTCGCGACAAGGCAGATATCACCAAGCGTCGTGAATTTGTTCAAAATCTTCTCAAGACAGACCATAAGGAAAATGCTGCTGACGTTTTTGAGAAAAGTAACAACACTTCTTCTCATGAGTCATTTGACATTAAACATGCCTTAAGAGTCGCTATTATCAAGATTAGAGATATCAAATCAATCGATCCTCAAACCTTTTTAAACATCGGATCCACAATCACGAGCCTCACAAAGTTGGGTGTGTCACCTATTATTGTGGTCGACGCAGGTAAAGAAAGAAATGACTTTCTCAAGCTAGACAACGAACCGTTTAGACACTATGAAAAGGCAATCACATGGAAAGCCGCTGCAATCGCAGGGGCTATCGAAAACGCATCCAACGACGGCAGCATAAGAGCCAGACCTGTCGAGGGCTTATTTGATCTTGAAACTCCCAGCCCCGACTCATTCAATAACCTCAAGTTTTCCATTCCCAACTTGATTCTTATGCCACTTTCAAATGGAATCATTCCGGTTGTCGTTCCCTTGGCGTACGACCCGGTGTCAAGTGAAGAAAAATTAATCCATGCCGATGATGCTGTTGTTTTCTTGGCCAAGGAGCTTTCACGGACTGCCCAAAAGTTCTTGAGTATAGAGAAGATTATTTTCATTGATCCACTTGGAGGTGTTCCTTCGGTAGAACGCAAACAGGGGTCGCATGTCTACGTCAACCTTACTCAGGAGATGGAGGATATCACCGCCGAACTGCATATGGGATTTATCACACCTACTGAGCGCGAAATCCACCTCGCCAACCTGCGCACTCTTGACTCGGCCCTTACTTACCTCCCACCGTCCGCTACTGGCTTAGTGACAACACCCAAAGTCGCTGCCCTTAGCTCGAGCCGCAACCCTATCATCTACAACATCCTTACTGATCGCCCTATCATCTCTCCATCACTACCTGTTGAGCTAAAGAAAACTCCCATAGTCCAGACCACGATTGTCCGTAAGGGTATGCCCATTATCATGCTTAAAAGCAAGAATGGAATTGATCTTAACCGCGAATCCCGCCGCGGCCGTATTAACCTCAATAAGCTTTGGAATCTTATTGAGGACTCTTTTGGTCGTAAACTGGATAAAGAGCACTATATGAATAGAATCAATGGCAAGGTTGCAGGTATCATTATTGCTGGTGATTACGAGGGTGCAGCAATCATCACTTGGGAAGAGGCACCGCGAAATAATCATAATAACCCCACCGAGCCCCTCAAAATTATCAGTGAACTTGATAGAATTAATCAGGCAGCTGAAAACAGCCAGTATAAACGAGTGGCTTATCTCGATAAGTTTGCTGTCCGCCGGTCTTCTCAGGGAGCAGCGGGAGTTGCTGATATTGTGTTCAAAACAATGGTAATGGAAATGTTTCCAGAAGAGATTTTATGGCGATCACGGAAGGCTAACCCTGTGAATAAATGGTATTTTGAACGATCTAAGGGTACTTTAAAGATGAAGGACAGTGAGTTTTGCGCGTTCTGGACAGGCACTGGTACAAGAGAGGCTAAGAGATTAAATGAGTACATTGAGATTTGTAGCTCTATTCAGCCTTCTTGGTCCAAATAGTTCATCACTTATATTTGTTAGAAAGGAACGTGAACAAATAGAGTAAAGGAATGTCTTTGATTCATTTTAATATATATTTTACGCAATAAAAATAAATATAATGCCTATAAAAGAAAAACAACAACAGCAGCAGTTACTTCTGAGGAGCCTCTTCCTCACCAAAACCAAAATCAGTCATGAGCGAGTCCACATCTTTCCAAATCAGGTCAGCATCCCATGAAAAAAAGTCAGTCTTGTTGTTGTTGCTGCTGTTGTTACTATTATTATTAAAAGCGGAGCCGTTGGAAATAACAGCATTACGAAAAATGGGGGCTGGCTGTGTGGTAGTGGAAGACTGGCTATTAAGGGTGTTAACAGCTTTCACTTTGTTGATTGAATTCGACTCTAGAGAAGCTGTATTACCGGCAGAATTCAGTCTATTGCCGGATTTTGGACTTGAGAGCAAAGTTTTCTGATCTTGGGGTTGAAAATGCAGCGGCTGATCTTTAAAATCAGCTTGTTCTTCTTCGTCCTCATTGTCTGCATCTACCGGTAGTCTTTGATAAAGTATCACAGGAGCAGCACTCCGAATGCCGACCTCTTCGCGCAGTGTCCACAGACAATCAAAAAACACAGACGCTGACATGCGCGTGCGGACGACAATACGTTGAGCTCTATCACCCTCCAGCTCTGCAAACAGGCGCCATACTTGCTGCATCAGTTCCGCTGCCCGGTACATCATGTCATGCTTTAGAATTGACGCTTTAGAAATGAACTTGATACAGTTGTGATAGAGCTGCTTTCCAGCAGCACCATCAACAAACTGAACAAAGTGTGAATGGTAAACCTTGCAGATTATAGAGGAGCTTTGCCACAAAATCTGAGAGTATATCCCCGGCATATACTTAATAAAGGACCTATCAGCAGAATAAGTTCGCTCGCAATGCTCCAAAAGTGCTAAGGCACTATTATATGCTTTGATCATGCCTTTTTGCAGTTGAATCTCAGAATAACCGCCATTATCAAGATAATAGTATGTCAGTAAGTGAACACGAGCAGCAAGAAGTACGAATTTACGGCAATCATCCATAGTTCCTTCTAGTTGCATATCAAGTTCATCCAACTTGCGGGACAAAATCTGAATCAATGATAACCGCTCTGATAGTTCAGATAAACCTAAGGGGTCTCGAGGATTGGAGTTCAGTGTCTTTGCAACCTCTTCTTCAAAATGTTGGATTTCCATAAGCTGACGAATAGGTTCTGCCATCTTTATGCTTGAGTCAGGTCCGCATGCTGACAGAACTGAGGCATCAAAACTAGTAAATGCAGGATATCCGTATACTGTTGCAACTGACTGCGACACAATATTGCAACATATCCAGGTCCGGATTTGCTCATTCATCTGTGGATAACTTGGGTTATCTGTCTTGATACGTCCAAAATCACGGGAATACCCTGGACAGTGCAGACCGAGGCGGATTGCGCTGTACATCGCCAGACCTGCCGTATTCCAAGCTGAATCTGCACTGAGTGAAGATGTTAACGGTGGCCACATAGTGTAAATAAGAAAAGCTTGAACTGTATAAACAGATGCGGCATTGACAATGCTAGATGTGCTTCGACCAGCAGCGTAACCATTTGTTGGAGAAACCGTTATTTCCGATAGGCACTGTTTTAGTACAGGAGTTAATCTCATCATCAAACTGCCATCAGCATCATAGCGTCTTGACGCTGTTACCATGATGGTCCAAAAAAGAGCAGGGCATTGGTTATAAATCTCCTGTGGTCCTTTGGCAACGTCTACTACTGGTAGAAAAGGGTTATATTTGTCAACAAACTCTTTGAAAAGATTGGCTATTGTGATGGTATCAAGGGTGACCCCACCTATAGTTTTGGGTGGGCACATCAGCTTACTATAGTCAAGCTCAACGTGACCAAATTTTGTGGCCAAACCTGTATGAAGGTACTGTGACGAGCTTGAACTAGAACTAGGCGTAGTGACTATCGTCGGAGTTATAGTTACTGGATTCTCACGTAGTCGTTCTCGAACATACACGGGCTCCGGAAGATCTTTATAAACACCTTCAGTACTTCCCAAGTCCAGAGGCATTGGCAATGTTGAGGGCCGGGATGGCTCTGAGCCATTGCTGCTAGTGCCGCCAGTTTCCATTGTTGTTTTCAGTTTTTGGATCTCTTTTTCAATTTCGACAAGTCGCCGCCGCTTATAGGTCCGCTTAAAGTCCGGCTGTAGCACACACGTGAGGCCTTTCTTGATGCAGCGCGTGCAAGAGTCCGGGTATTTTTCATGTGCATCGCACCGCACTTTCTGTTGACGGCACTCGATGCACGCGATCCGCTTGACCCGGCTGCCCGCCAGACCGCCATCTAATGGGTCCTCTGACGTCCGCTTGTTATTGCTATGATCGGCGGAGTTGCTTGTCGCTGTTGCAGGCGATTCCATATATGTCTATATGTAGTTCTACTACCGTGGGTAGTGGTAGACAATGTTTTTGTTCCCAGGAGCTCGCCAGTGTCCATCGGTCATCGGACTCAAGACAAAACGATCAAAACCCAAGTGCTCATAAAATTTTTGGCCGGGGAATGAGCTAAGCTCGAATGGGCCACTGACAAGGCTAGCAATATGGGTTAGGTTAATAATAATAAGACTTGAGATATAGAGAAACAAATGCATTGTGTCTTCGGACTATCTATTGGCCAAAGTAGACTCACTCGGTTAAATGCCAGATCGTCGGTTCATGCAATTTTAATAGCCCGGTTGGAAAAGATGATGGTTTTGATAATGCTGGGGTAGCAGCAAGTATCCTTCCAGATTGAAGAAAAATGGTTAGTCATATATACTATATATGTTTATGTTTATGTTTATATAGTATATAAAGTATACATCTACTTTACGCTTTGGCTATCAAACGCTTTTGTTTTTTTCACAAACAATCCTCTCATTCTATAATTAGCCAGCCAACAATCATGACTCACAAGTTACAGGCATAATTCAAACACGTGCATAGAGGGGATCCTTGATCTCTATTTTCAAGTCGCCAGTGTTTTCATCGTAGCTGGCTACCGAGACGTTAGTATAGTCCTGGACAACATAGTCTGCTCCAGCATCAATTAGGATCTGAGCGTCGTAGGTCGTAGCCACACCGATAACGGCAACAGCTCCAGAACCTTTACCAGCTTTGATGCCAGCAGGGGCATCTTCAAAAACAATCCAGGGGGCATTGACCTTGCCACCATCCAAGTCAGACTTTGTGAACTTTTGACTCTTCTCCAAAAGTGTTTTGCCGCCAAGAATGTATCCATCAGGCTGAGGCTTACCCTGAGTAACGCACTCGCTGGTAATAAAGACTGATGGTCTCTCCCATCCGAGATAATCAAACCAACCGCCTGCCAAGGCCGATGAGCCGGAAGTGACAATAGCCCACTTGTCAGGTATCGCATCCAGTTTATTGAGAAAGGTTCTGGCGCCAACAATAGCAGTGGATTTAATTCCCTGTTTAGGAATGGTGGCCTCAAGAACATTGACCTTAGCCTGAGTGTAGTTCTTTTCAGGAAGAAGCTCAGTCAAAACATCGAGAGTGCGTCTGCCATGAGACGTACGGAGGATTTCTTCTGGGTCAAGACCGTGCGATGTGGCGAGGTTGTGCCAGAACGCGACAATAGCGTCAACACTGTCAATTAGCGTGCCGTCAAGATCAAAGAGAACAACGTGGGTATTGATTGTGTGTGATTGTGTCATGGTGGTATCGAAGCAAGCGAAGGAGTAATAAGAACGGGTGCGTTTTTTTAATATGTGGAGTAATCAGTTTTAAAAAAAGAGACAAAGATTTCAAGGATGATTTATAGTTGGTTGTCCACTGATCAGACGTCGTCGTGGCCGTGGGGGTTCTCAGACTGTTTCTGGGTACGTGCTTGATCCAGTGGGTTATCAGTGTGCCAGCAAGACGTCTGGTGGCTTTTGTTATTCTTGAACAGCAGCGCACCGGAAAAATGCAAGCACTACCTTTAATTAAAAAATATATACATGCATATGTTTTTCTTTTTTTCCGACAGTTCATGATGTAAAGTGTATTCTACCGGAATCACCAGAAGAAAATAAAAAAGCGACAAATACCATCAGTACCGTCAGGAGTGTGTCATTCAGCCTTCACTTGAGTCATAATTCTAGAACTCACAAAGAAGACGCAGAAAACTGTCGTTTAATCAATGTCTATGGTATTGTTGTTTTGGTATCTGTAAGTTGATGTTTCTATCATCCAAACGATATAACAAGAACTTGCCTGCCAAATTTTTACAACTATGACTCCGATCCGAGATTGACTTTAGCCGACTCGGGAATCTCTGGTCAAATATGGGAAGATCACATGACCTCAATATATATATTTTTCTTTCTGCTTGCTTGTGGAGGATCTCATGCAGCTTTGACACTTCCGATGAGGAACAAAACTCGTCAAGTCCCAAAATTTTTTTTAGTCATATTGAAACCCCGGACAAAAGATCGTAATTGATCTTTGCTTCCTCTTCCTTCAAGCTGATTCTGGACTTTCGCCGGAACATTAACAAAAACAGTTCGTAGATACATTTCTGCCGCGTGAAACTTTTTCAAGCATACCTTTCGCCGCACATGACTGACTACGGAGCCATCAGCAGCAACAGCAGTACTTGCACGGATGTTGGGTTCGAAGCCCAGAACCTATCACAGAAAGAAGTAACCTCGTGGAAAGAATCTTTTCTGACGCACTCTGGTATTCATGCCGTGTTTGCTGCGACATCTGATGTCTATATTCTGACTTTGCAGCGCTTCCTGCGGATGATTGCGTATGGGCAGACGACACTCATATTAGTCCTTTTTTTCGAAGGCCTCGACAATGTCACCGAGACAGAGATTGGCCTCTTCATGTCTCTTACCCTTCTTGGCGATGTGATAATGAGCTACTTTTTGACTCTTTATGCAGATGACCTTGGTAGACGTAAGGTACTTGCCCTAAGTTCGTTTCTTATGCTGGTCTCAGGACTGACATTCTGCATCAGCGACAACTACTATGTACTTCTTATGGCGGCAGTTGTTGGAGTGATATCGCCAAGCGGTGATGAGACTGGCCCTTTTAAGTCGATCGAGGAGTCGACGCTTGCACACCTCACTCCCACAAAACATCAACCCGAAATCTTTGCTTGGTATGGGCTGTTCGGAACAATGGGTGGTGCTATCGGCTCTTTATCTGGAGGTTTTCTTGTCGAATATCTCTCCATCAAATACGGCAACGTTATGACTGCTTATCGGTCCATATTTGGGCTCTACTCGGTGCTGGCAGCCCTGAAGCTTATGAGTAATTTCTGGCTGACAGAAAACTGTGAACTAGAAAACCTTAGGTCAATCGACAATGTCACTGACCAGGAACATGAAGCACTTATTCAAAGAAGTACAGTCGATGATGCAAATGAGTCTTTCCAAGGCTCTGAAGCGTCGACCGTCAACTCGAGTACGCCACCAAAGAGGGACTTATTGCATTTGATCTTTGGGGCTCCTCTTTCGCACTCATCAAAGCCCATTGTTTTAAAGCTACTTTGCTTTTTTGCCTTTGACGCATTGGGATACGGGTTTCTTTTGCAGTCTTGGCTTGTTGTGTATTTTACAAACCAATTTAACATCAAAGCTGGGCCACTTGGAAGTCTCCTTTTTGCTACAACTGTGGTTGGCTCATTTAGCTCACTTTTTTCGGCAGCTCTCTACAAGCGTGTTGGCCCAATAAAAGCTATGGTATTCACCCATCTGCCTTCTGCTCTATTTGCTGGCTCCATACCACTAGCGGGTCATAATCTTCCTGCTGCTATGACTCTGCTTTTATTCAGAGCAGCAACCAATACCATGGACGTTGTTCCTAGAACCGCATTCCTTTCTGTGGTTGTCAAATCTGATGAGAGAACCCGAGTAATGGGCATGGTTAATATTGTGAAAACGCTCACGCGATCGGTTGGTCCTGTTATTGTCGGCAGGCTTTCAGAAAATGGCATGCTCTGGGTTTCATTTATCATCGGTGGTCTCCTTGAGTCAAGCTACGATATTGGTCTCTTTGCCAGCTTTTACTGGATAGACAGGCGGTTCAATCACACGCAGTAAAAATTAAAATTAACAAAACGATATAACGCCAAAAATTACAAATTTAAAAACTAAGTAAAATAAAATAAAACAAACACATCAGACATTATTATCATTATTGGCAGTAGGCGCACCACCGGCTCCAGGATTCGTGGAACGATTTCGGCGCCAGAAAGTAAGATTCGATAATGGTCCCTGTTGAGTGGATTCTGGAGAGACATCCGACTGGTAAGCTTGCGGCAGTTGTGACTGAGAGCGGTCCGACCGCGGCGCGCGTACAAACACCTCCCAGGGGTACATCAACTGCGGCGTATCTCGGTCGGCCAGTACAACTGGTTGCGGAGGTGAAATCTCGTCTGCATGATCATTATTAGTCGACTGGTCCTGTTTGTAAAAATCCATCTTGCACAGAGGACACAAAGCTCTGCGTGTGGTTAACCACGGTGTAACACAGTCAGAGTGGAACACATGGTGGCAAGCCAAGGCACGCACTTCATCATTGGGTTCAAGGTTGTCGATGCAAATAGCACATAAATCTCCTGACATATCGGGCATATCTCTTGTAGTCTCAAAGACTTCATTTTTCTTATCGTCTTCCGCTTTAGTTGTACTGTTAGGGACGGCATTAGCCGATTGCCCCACCTCTACCGTTGTAGCTGCCATATCTTCATCCTCGTGAGATGTGCCACTTGTGGTCAGTTGGTGAGCAGCAGCCGATGAAATACCTCCTTCGGTGGAAAGACCATTCTCTTCTCTATTAGATCTCCACTCCTTGTATTTTTGAACTGGGAACATTTCGTTTAGCTCTTCTAGCGTTATTAGCTTTTTCTCTCTTCGCCGTCTCGGCACACGTCCTGCGTAGAAAGAAATAGCCTGGAGCTCCTCATTGTAGCGAGAGTTGTTGTAGTTGGAGTCAAAGCGTCTGCGTCTATGTCTGCAGCAGTACTTGATTCCAATAATAAGCCATAAGTTGATGAAGACGACGCCGATGCCCAAGGCGATAAAAAAAAGCGAGGGGGTAGTGCTGCCGCCGCCGCCGCTACTGGTGCTGGACGGCGTCGGCGTCGGCGTCGGCGTGAAGGAGGCCTCCTGTCTAGCAACAAGCGTTGTCATAGTTCTTATTGTCCAGAGGCCGTGAAGAGACGCTAAAGTGTACTGTTAGCGACTAGGTCTATATATGAAACCACGAGAATAAAATAGGAAGAATAGTTAAAAAAAAAAAAAAAAAAAGGTAAAAAAATTAAGTTTACGACTATCGTACGGCTTGCCATCCAAAGCCATTTGCTCTGTAAAGAAAGAAGGGTAACTGCCAAGGAGGACTAATTTGGAAAAGTCTAAATCATTGACTTAAAATTGTCACATTCCTAGTGTTGTGCTTTGCCTGATGAAGTAAGCTGCGTCATGATAATAACACTTATGACTTGGAAATAAACTACGGAGTTCAAAAAAGCGGTTATTTCAACGGTGCGTGCCTTGGGCGCGTATGTTCTCGCATGTGGCTGTTCAAGTTATTTACACAGGAAACGCAACACAGCCAGAATGCTCAAAACGCAAGTAACGCATGTTAATGCTTTTGATGCTTTTTTTCTCCTCTTCTTCCCATCATATCTCTGATCACGGTTTTCCGTCATACTTCGACTAGATCCTGCTCAGCTTCCGAGCAGCACCATTTAGGCCAAATCAAAAATATTCAATGAATCACATCCGACATTTTTCGACTCTGGTGACCAGGTCGCCCAGCCACTTTCTGGACATCGTCCATTCTGAGGGTCCCAAAATCTTTGTCTCTGGGTTTAAAAACCCATATCTCAACATCTCAATGGAGGATTTTATCTTTCAAAATATGCCAGTCAGCGATTCAGATGCAAGCAGTAAGACCAATAACAACCGTTTGCTTCTTTACGTTAACAGCCCATGTGTTGTCATGGGCCGTAATCAGAACCCCTGGCGCGAGTGCAACGTTCCCTTGATCAAGTCGCTACACATTCCTCTCGTTCGGAGAAGGTCTGGCGGTGGCACTGTTGTACATGACTCTGGAAATGTCAACTTTTCGGTGATGACTAGGCGCGAGGACTTTACCCGACAGAAGCACGCTCAAATGATTGCTGAGGCTGTAAATGAGCTTCCTGCGAAAATTGAAAAGCGGATTACTGGAACCGATGAGGTGGAAGAGGTTTCGGGTCCCCAGGTCAAACTGAAATTGAATGAACGGTACGATATTGTAGAGGCACATGAGAATAGAAAGGTCTCGGGAAGCGCATACAAAATTCAGCGCCAGAAGGCCTACCATCATGGAACTATGCTTCTTAACTCAGAGTTGAAAATTCTCAGCTCGCTACTTTCGCGGGACGTTGAAAAAATGGGTACAATAGAGGGACGTGGCGTTGAAAGCGTCAAGTCGCCAGTTTCTAATGTTGGACTTGACAAAGACATTTTCATAACCACTGTTATCAATTCTTTTATCAGAGAGTATGGTATCCAGACCCCAGAAGTTGTTGTGATACAGCAGGAACATTTACCCAAAGAAATTATTCAGTTGTCAAGACAGATTGCCGAATACGACTGGGTGTTTGGTCAGACTCCCGACTTTACGCACACACTCAAGATCTCTGGCGACTTTAACGGCTTATCTGAGGTTGAGTTGAAGTTCACTGTTTCCAAGGGCTTGCTCAAGGGTATAGAGCTTGATTCCGAGGCCGATCTTAAAGAGGTTGACCCTGGCCTCGCATTTTTGAACACTGTTGTGCAGAACCCTGAGCAGAAAGTTCGCTATACCAGCGCTCAGATACTTGAATTTGTCAACAACTTCTACATCAGAAATGGAATTCAGAAAGCACTCGATGGTGGTTCTCCGTAACTGTTCTATGTTTATGTTTAAATAAAACTTGTAATGTATAGATCTAGATAATCCACTTCCATAGAGTCCAGACATATGTCTGAGTACCAAAGTCATCCATACCTTCCTGTTCCTCCTGTCTATCGATAGCCAATCCAAGATTCTTGATACTCTTCAAAAGCAAATCTCGCACGTCTTCAAATTTCTCACGTAAGGGCAGTTGGAGACAGACCCGAGCTTCTCTGTCACGTCGCAAAAACAAGTTGATCATGTTAGCGACCATCGGTGGCTGATCAATCTGATAAACAGGATCCGAAATAACAATACAGTTGAACCTCTCTTTGTTCTTTACAAGAAACTTGCCGGGGTCCATCCAGTCCAAGACATCTACAGTGATTTTGTCTCCAATAAGCGCATTTTTGTTGACGTTGATTCTAAGGTTGTCAGTAATTTCTGGTAGATCCGTCATTGTCACATCGTAGCCCAGCCTTCCTGCTACAATACCACTCAAACCAGTACCTGCACCCAGCTCTAAAACAGGGTCCATTAAGATTTCCTCGCCATGTTTGGCCAGGCGACTAGCTAAAACAAGCGAGGATCCCCAAGTCTTCAAGCCAAGATTGTCTGATGTCAGTGGGGGCTCCTCCAGTACAATAGGTGGTTGCTCAGAGGGATCGATACCTCTCAGCTTTGATACCGCTTCGAGCAGCCCAGGAACGTCAATGCTTCTTGACATTTTCGGTGCTGCTGTTCGCCCACAACGCTCAGACATTCTCAAAGAAGCCTCATGCCAGATCAAGTCCTTGACATCATCATCGTCGATCCACTCTAAGCTAGAACCAACCAGTGAAGTGAGCCATCTGAAAAGTCCCGGATCAGAGGAGGTTGCAAAGGATCCAAAGTTTTTCACCGAAGATGACTGTTCAAACAGTCTCAAAGTTTCCAACAGAATATCAGCAGAAGGCTGACGTCTGATATTAGGGAGATCTAAGGCATGCGTTATAGTCATAACTTAGAGCCTAGGCTGAGAACTCACCGACTGGTTCTTACGACCTTTTGAGTAGTAAAACTAAAAAAAACTAAAAGGTTTCTAGAATTCTTTCTATTAAAAAATGTTTAAATTTAAAAAAAAAAAAAAAAAAAAAAAAAGGGTTAGGTTACACGCGACTTTAACTTTTTTTCATTTTTGATCCAAGTTTGTCTGTTGGACGGTATCTTCATATATCCACCAATAAACACATAACATGGCAGAAAAATACGCAAGGCCTGGAAAGGTCCTGGGCAGTGTAAGCTTTTTGAACTCATAATATTTAATTGCTCTAACTCTGTTTTTTATCCAGTTTAGCGGTTCTTGGATTGCCAAAGCACACACGCTGGCTGCATTTAGTATGTATCTGTATGCATTACTTTTGGTTGTTCTCCTGGCTAATTTCATTTAAGCTGCATTTATCATGGCCCTACTCACTGGCATGCTACTTCATTACAGAAAGATTGTTCAAAACGAGTTTTATGGATACCCTCAAGAATGGTAAGTACTAGGGTGTTTCTTTTTAAACCCAAAGCTAATATATTTTCTAGGTTCCCTTCAGTGTCGGCAACAATTGGCGATAGGTATCCCGAACGATCGTTATTTCAATTTTTCATTGCAGCAACTTCAGGCCCCCGGTTTTTGCTTGTCGGACTTTTTTATCTTCTCACTAAGTCGCCTACTGACAATCTGCGGCCGAAACTTCTTCTCATCTCCGGCATTCTGCGAACCCTGACCTGTGGCGGTTGGACTTATATCACTTCAACTGACAACCACAACTGGCACGACATTTTCATGATACTCTATCTTTTGTTAACAATCCCATGGACTATTCTTGGAATAGCACTATCCTCTCCAAAGTCAAAAGCTCTCAAATACCGAAAATTGTTCGCTGGTTTCTTTTTTGGCAGTATTATCCCTCTCATCTTTTTCTTTATTCAGCACAAAGTCAACCAAAAGCCAGGTGCCTACACTATTTATGCTTTTTTTGAATGGTCGCTAGTTTTGTTTGACGTTGCCTTTGATAGTACAACTATGTTTGACTTTAATAAGCTTCAGATTAAGTTTGTTGATATCGACGGTGTTTCAGAAAAGACTCGTTACTCACCTAGCAACATCGACTCTACAGAGCCCAAAATCTCTCGCAAAAATAATAAGTACTTTAGCTTTGTTGCGCTTTTAGCTTCAACATTAAATTTCTTCATCTTTTGGTCGGTCCTCACTAGTTTGCCTTTGCTTATCTGGTACTTCCCTCTGTGGAACATGGGCATCAGTGGTTACGAAGCTGCCTTGGTATCAATAGTTTCACCACTTTTACTTTTAATTCCGTTTTTTAGAAATTTCTTTGCATTTTCACCTCAGATCCCTCAGTTGCTCACTGTTGTTGGCATCGCGGCTTTTTCGACTTTAAAGCCAGAATGGAGACTAGAACTGGTAGCTTTTGGCGCTGCTTTTGGTTGCATCTCTCTTGCCAACCAATTCTGGGGCATTTCCATTAAACCTTTTGCAGGTGTTCATCGGGCTACCGCCTTTTCTCTTGGCCTCATTCTTTCGTCTATTGCAAAGTATGCATTCTATACAAACAACCCTATTTGGCCTATTATGCATGCTGAAAATGGAGGCTGGAACAAGACTGGTGTACTGATAGGAGTAGTAGCGAGTATCTTTACCAATAGGCCCCAATTCACTCAAGTCCAGCAGAAGTCAATTGCTGGTCCGAAAGAATCTGCAGTTCTGTCTGCCTTTGGCATTGGTGGTCTTTTTTTTGCCTTACATACTCTGCTTTCTGACTCATCGACAATCATCACTTGGGTATGGGAAGGCTACCCAGTGAGAGGACCTCAACCAGTTCCACACGGAGCAATTACTATTGCTTTTATGTGTTTAGGCGTCTATCTAGGCATAACTAAATGTCAGATTGCCGGGTCATGGTATGCATTTGCTGCTGGTAACTTAGGTGCTGTTGTGATGTATTCATGCTCTGGCTGGTTGGGTTACATTGGAGGTATGATTCTTACTGTATATCTTCTTGCTGTTACTCCTGCTCTTCTTGAGTCTGCTGGTAGACACAATCCTGGTATATCTTTTGGTCTCGGTTTTCTATTCTTAGTTGTCCTATACCTGGCTCATGTTTGGACAGTCGCTTATGCTTTCGTTCCTGGTGGTTTTCTTTTGAGAGAAAGAACAGACTTGGTTTTGTTATTCCAGCAACTTTTCATTGGTTTAGGTGTATATTCACATTCTAAAATCAAAATTTCCAGCCACTCAGTCGGTACCACTAGCATGGTTTTGCTGAAGTCCATCACTAAACAAGTTGGAACAGCTCTCATTATTCTACTGATTTTGACTGGTAGTGTATCCTTCAAACGCTTCCACAGAGATGCACCAGTCCCTTATAACACTGAGGGCCATGTGCTTACTACTGGTATTTGGACTGTTCATTTTGGTCTTGATAATGACATGTGGGCCAGTGAAACTCGAATGAGAGACGTTATTGAAGAGTTGGAAATTGATGTCATTGGGTTTTTAGAAAGCGATACACAACGTGCCATTATGGGCCATAGAGACCTTACACAACAAATTGCAGACGAGCTAGGTTACTATGCTGATTTTGGCCCAGGTCCCAACAAACATACTTGGGGATGCTGTTTGCTTTCAAAGTTTCCGATTTTAAATTCAACCCACCACTTGCTTCCTTCTCCAGTTGGCGAACTTGCACCTGCGATCCATGCAACTTTAGATGTATTTGGTGAGTTGGTAGATATTGTTGTGTTTCATTCTGGACAAGAAGAAGATGTCGAAGATAGAAGATTGCAATCCTTGGGTGTTGCTGATATTATGGGTAGCTCTGACAGACCCATGGTGTTACTTTCTTATCTAGTTACAAAACCTCTTGAGGGAAACTACAACACTTATGTCAGTAACACATCCGGTATGAATGATATTGATCCTAGCGACTGGGATCGATGGTGTGAATACATTCTCTACAAGAATATTAAGCGAACTGGTTACGCACGCGTCTCACGGTCAACTATCACAGATACGGAAATTCAGGTTGGAAAGTTCCTTATCGGTGACCGCAGTCCTTCAACAAACATCAGAGTCGAAGAAGAAAATGTTCCGGAGGCTCTGAGGTTCCCGAAAATGTTTAGAGGTGAAGGTGTTAGAGGGCATAGATATCATGTATTTGATGAGCCGAGATACTTCGAATAAAGTACAAATATATAAAGATATATAGTGCAGATAATTAACTCAAATCCAACTGTACTCAACGTCGTAAGTTCACATTATAAATATTTTCCTAAGGTGTTATGAAACTTACTCATACCTTTCTTTTTGTTATACGACTTCTAAATCTGAAGGTAACAACCAATTTTTATTAAAAGTATATGTTTTATTTTTGCTTGGAAAATATGGCACATATCAGTATGCCATTTCTACAACTGTGGGATTTGGTGATAATAATAAATGTCAAGAAATTCAGAAAGTAAGAACGAACTAAATTACAATTATTGACCTTGATTAAGTAACATCAGTAGGTTTGTGACTTTTTCGTGGAACATAAATCGTTGATATTTAAGCTAAGAAATGCCAATTGTCTTTCAAATTTGAACCCCGTATTGTGAGCAAGTGCAATTTCTAAACTCTTGTAGTAGCAAACTAATAATTCAGTTATAATTCCTCATCTAATGATATTTTTGTAAAACTATATAGATGAAAAATTCTACCATCTACTTGGTTCAAACAAACCTATACTGATCATTGTAGGTAGAAAATATTATGCTCACAACTATGAATATTAAGGCATGTGCAGGTTTTAGTTCTTTTGAGGAACACACTTTTCATTCTTTTAATGTTTGAATCTTCAAAGTGTTTCTCTATATACTTGTAAAACATGTACTGGAGAGTGATTATACCCATAAATATTTGAGTCTTTCGTGCTACCTGTACCATAGAGCTTTTGTCTAAAAAAAGCAAATATTAGGCCTAGGTTTTTTAGATAGACTACCTTTTCATGGGTTATACTAAACCTTTTCATTGTGTCTACACTTCAACTTTGAATGTTAACTCAGGCTCAAGTTATCTCAATAAATATTATAAGCTTGCAAATAAATAACAGTAAAGAAACAAGATGTAAACTTCATGGAGAATTCGGCGCCATCGAACATCTGAACTTATAACACCCATTAGATCGATATCAGCAATAATTATTTTGCTCATTAATGTACCCTATTTAAAAGTACATTCTCAGAACTCCATTATCTGTGAAAAGCTGAAAAAGTTTACTAAGGGCATTACGAAGCATGGTACTCATGAAAAATCTCAGTAAATTGGATCACTTTCTTCCACATAGCTTTCTTCGGCTGATGGAGCAGTATTACCACAGTTCTCCTAGTATTCCGTAATCCAATTGCCATTCACTATGCGAAGCAACGTGAAAAGTACCTTTCAGCTTTTGCAAAAATTTTGTGAGATCTTTTATCCTGGTGGTACTTTTGGTACTTCCATGGTGGATGCTTTTTCCAATATCTACTATCGTCAATATCATTTATTAGTTTAACTCTAACAAAAAGTCTTTCAAGAACAATATCTGCTGGTTTGCTGCAATTGGCAATTTTCCACACGTGATTCATTGGACTCACAGGTGGAATATCTCGGATGGCAAATCGGTCATGGATTTTTTCCATTCGTATGCTCACCAGTAGGGTTTCTGCATCATGCGGCATTGTCTTAACAAGTAAAAACCAGAGTTCTCCTAAAATCTTACATAAAACAGTGTTCTGAACTTTCTGGGTTTCATCCTTCCACTGACCGGTTAGTTTCTTGTACCAAACTGAGCTAGCATAGTTAGATATTAGTCGCACACATGAAATGTCAAACTGCATCATAGTTTGGCAAGAGATAACCCTGTCTACACCATCGAGCTTTTCTATAGTTTCCATAACATTCTTAGTTTTAGAAGTAACATTTTTCCCGCACTCCTGAAATTGGAATCTACGATCAAGCGTAACTTCAGTAACTTCAAACTCTTCTGAGCTTGTCGTTTGCCTAAGTCGGCAGTCAGTATCATGAGCCTTCTTGGACAGCGTTTTTTTTCTCGGTCTTCCACGTTTGGATTTATGAGCATGCAAGAACCCTAGATTATCGCCATATTCAAACTTGGTATGGCATTCTTGGGCTCATTCATGGCAGATCTGTAATATTTTTCTCAACTTTGCAGTGTTCTATCAATGTCCCTGCTACTTTTATAAATAGTAATATCATTAATAAAGCCAAAAACATGAGCATCAGTCTTTCCAATTTCATTTTGCAGAGAATTTGAGTAAATAAAGAATAGAAACAGTGAGATAGGCGAGTCCTGGGGAATACCCAAATCGATACATCTCGGCTTTGTTACCTTACCATCAATGATAAGATTGGTGCTTTGACTGTTCAGAAGATAATTTACCTAGCGTCTGGAGAGTTTTATTCAATATTTGTGTCATTATCTTGCTATTTCTTTATTTTTTTATATCAATAATTGCATGATTGTTGTTCCTACTTCCCTCAGGTTTGATCCATTTGTATTCTAGGTTTTTTGCTTATCAGGACTGGCGCTTCAGTGCTTATTTGTATATTTTTCCAGCCACCTGTATATCCCACAGCCTAGCTTCGCTGTACTTGAATTTTGTCTCCACAAGCTAAGGCTAGTAACAATTTCAAATCTTTATGTTTTTATCAGCTTTTCTGCCTTATATAAACAGGTTGTATTTAAGTCGAAGTTTAAAAGGCTGGGTACAGTATGGGGGTACAGCCAAAATGGAAAGTGTGAGGAGAAATTTTTTTTCCATAGTGGGCTGGACAACTTTTTTTTTGAAAAATGCAAAAAAATTCGTTATTT
>QQZM01000107.1:17104-40640 GCA_013365045.1 Geotrichum candidum | reverse complement strand
TAAAGATTCAAATCTATTTGGACGCTATAGCGCTCATGATACTGTAATTCAATCACAGCACCTTGCCCATTAAAATCAAAAATGTGAGATAATCGGTATCCGGAGTCTATTTTTATTGTGTTTAACCCCCAGGTCGATACAACTTGACTTCTTTTTTTTTATTATGATCTACCCGCAAAGGTACTACACGCCCCCAGCCATACCAAATCAAGCCACTTGCTTTAGAGAGAACGAGCCCGTAGCGAACGAAATGAAAAATTTAATGGTTGTTTACCTACTGGTCGCATAAAACAATAGTAACGCAGCGTGAAGAAAGAAAAACTCCATACAAAGAAACTACAGTTTATTTAAAACATCCCGTTCGTTAACTGACCAAAGTGTTGCTTTCGGCGCGCTATCTGTAGTGCCCTACTACAACTGCCAGGTTGTGACGGCGTGTTTAGAAAATTGATAAGTTCTAACCATTTCTCGGGTGGTGTCACACATACCTACACGTGAATTAACACTATATGCGTAGCTGTAATAATCTAATAGAAACTGGCAGGTTTTCAAGTTTTCTGTGCTGATTCAGACTTTAGAAAAGCTGACTATGCTCCGGATAGCAACTCCCAGACAATATGCATGTCTTATTTTATCAACATATTAATTATTATACTTTATTGTTGAACTTGGTAGTTGCTAGATTTTTAGACTCAAGAAAAAAAAGTAATTTCGAATTGTATAGGACAGGGGGATTTACGCAACATACATGACTACCTTACTTCAACCCGAAGAATTGAATATAAATACAACTGTATGACTTGATCAAGTGCAAAGCTGGCTTTTCTTAAATATAATACTGATACTGTCTAAGAGATATGCATAGCTCTGTAAAATTCTATCACGTTTACGTGTCATTTTATGTATAGATGTACTTGGTTTGCACCATCTGAATGGCGTGTTAAAGAGACGGAAAAAAAGAGATGAAAACACCCTTTTTGTTTTTGGTGGTAGTGGTAATAGTAGAAAAAATCAGAGCAGCAACTATTTTGCACACAAAGTTGAATAATACACATCTGTACGTGCTCCACGGAGCCACTCAGTGATGCCGCGGATAAACTTCACGGCAGTCACGGCTTGTTACAAAGCCCGAAGCAATTCTATACGGGAATATGATACATTATACTTGCGAGCTACTATATACATTAGCCATGGGGCCATGACATGAATAATCTACAGCTACATAGACATTGGGGAGTGTTTTTTTTTTTTGAAACTGTAACATCTGCATACCACCTCCCTAATTTAGGGAACAAGAAGGGGGGGAATGAGAGAAGAAAGCAGTGGCTGGCCATTGAAGCATGGTTTTCGCGAGGTTTGTATCCAGATTATTATTATTATTATTATTTTAATCAACAAAAAAATGAATAAATAAAAGTAGGATCAGGGATGAAGAATATGGAATATATGCAGAAGTTATTACCAAACAGGCCTATAAACGAAAATGTGAGAATGCAAAGTAGAAACGTTCAGGCTAAACGGTTTGCCCAAAGAACCAAAAAGGAGTTTATCACCACCACGAAGAGATCTCAGCAGGTCTAGGGATGTTGAACAAGCCAAAACAACGCCATAAATTGGTATTGCAGTGCCAAAAAGGACTAAAAGAGGCATTTTCAAGAGGGTACCAGCAGTATTACGCAGAGGCCATCTCCAAGAGAGAAAGCGGGTAGATGAATAAAACTAAAAGAGGATTTCTGAAGCAATGGTCACTGGGCACTAGTGGCACCAGGCACCGTTTTAGATGCTCTATTAAGCTGGCAACTGTGAAGGGAAACTCGAGGAAACCGCTTTGTTTGGCTTGGTACATAATCTACAGTCGGGGTACCATTTCAAGTACTATGCAATGATCATGTTTTTTTTTTTTTTTTTCTTCTGTTTCTATTTGTGAATGTTACCATAAAAAACTAGAAAGGCCTCAATAAAAAAGTCGAATCATCATCGGTTATGACAGAAGTACACTACTCATGTATGTGTGGCTCCATATGAAAATCATAATAATAATAAAACGATCCTTCTGTAGCAATTCTGGAGGGTTTGGGTTTTTATAGAGTTGGTCAACATTATCAGATATTTGTCCATCACCACATCTATAGTAAAAGATGGACCTGATCTATGCTTGAGTCAGAAGTTATATACGAGCTTACGTCTACGCTGAGGTCACTGCCAATTACACTTTAGAGAGTAGCTCGTAGTTTTTTTATTTTTTTTTAAAAAAAAACACAGAATGTTTACCGAGTTGGATAGTGGCAGGCCGGAGCTACAGCCGGTTTTGACTTGCTCGATTACTGAGCTTGAATACCAAGGGCATGATATTTCCATGGCAGTTTAATTGCGTCGATCTTTCTTTCTCTACCCTTTTTCTTTTTCAAGAATAACAGGCCAGAGTGACAAATCTGGTAGTCATGATACAGCTACACCGTTGAAACGTTCTTCAGTTTACCAGCTACATTTGGGACTGCTCTAGTCCTATGTTCACATGAATATACCTGTGCTTGTGATCGACTGCTACTTTTGTTTACAGTCTTTTTCCTGGCGACGTTTCCAAAGGGTTGGGGTTTTTTTGTTTTAGCGCTTGTTTAAATATGTGGTCCCACACCCACAGACCTGTCAGAACAAAAACAAAAACTTTAGTATGCATATTGCCTGTAATATTTTTTCTATAATAGTTTAATATTTGTCTGCTATGAGCCACACATTCAAGATTCTCGCCAAAAATTGAAGAAAGAAAAAAAAAGAAAAAAAGCAATTTAAACCCTGGATACTCGAGAGGTGAGGTCTTCGCGATGTGAGCTAAAAATTGTCCAGACTCTCCATGCCCAATACGCGGTATGTTTAGATCAGCTGTAATTTCAAGATTTTATAAGCTTAAGTACAGGAGCGTTTACCGGGTCGGCAGAGTCTATTGCACAAAAGTCTAGGCCTTATGAGAAAGAAAAAAAAACTTAATGGCGTGTGATTGTTGATGCTGCTTTGGGGTTTTGAAAATGCGCGTATTCAGTAGTTATTGTTTTATTTTACTATCAAGTTTTAGGGGGAATATTGCATCGGATTAAAAGAAACAATGAAAAGCCAAGACGCCACTAACACCAACTACGAGCAACTAGACAATCACGGAGAAGGTTATGATAATCCCGGCGGTGCCTAGTCGGATGGACCCGGCATAACCGAACAGGCTGGAACCCTTCACACAGGGGTGCACCAAGAAGCGTCTAACGAAAGAATCATTGGGGATTTAGAATAAGCACGTGACATACCCCCAAGGCAACAATTGAGGACGAAACGCTGACCATAACTATGGGGGAAACTTGAGAACCTTTGTAATCTGAATGCAGAAATGCAGCAAAGGCTTTCGCACCTCTAAAAAGAAATGCGTTACCGACAAGGCACGACAAGAAGTTTGCACGGGGAAACCGCAGGTTGTAAAAGAGAGAACACAAAGCTCAGAATGAAGGTAGAGTAAATTGGAAAGGCTACCACTAAGAACCAGACTACAAGAAAATCAAATGGTTTTACAGAAAAAATGGCAAAACAAATATCAAGCGTCTATGGCAAATGGAGCCGTGAGATAATACAAAGGAATAATCACCAAGGAAGATGTCGCGAGCCCAACTACCAAAATGAAGAAACTGGTCACTACTGAGGTATCTGGGCTTAGCCTAGCTGTTAAACACACCAAAGGGGCTCCAGGCAATAAAGGAATACTTGTCTTGAGGATAGACTCAGCCAAGAAGGGCAATAAAAGCCTTGCACAACATGAAAAGCCGAGAGCTACAGGCTTCAAGGTTGAAAGAAATAGTTGAATCCAGCAGAATACGTTGGGACTTTACTAAAGTATTTTATTTGTATTTGTTTAAGACTAATATACAATCAATGAGGGAAAAAAAGGTTCAAGTATAGTGAGCCTAAGCTTTGGTGCATGTTAACCCGTCTAGGACGGGAAGAGTAGGCACTGTACACACTTAGTAGTGGTAGTAGTAGTTACAATGGTACACTAGGCTAGTGTGAGAGTGTCTGTACATGTAATTCAACTGAAAACTCAGTCTTACTTGGGTGGTGCTGGCAAGAAAACATGAATCAAAAACAAAACAAAAAAAGCACACTCAGCCGTACTTTGTATTGTTCCAGGTGTCTACCGACTGTTACTAATCTAGAAAACCAGAAAAAGACAGGTCTAGGCTCTTTTGACACATGCAATACCATTCAACCTGCCGGTATCTAATATGGTTTCTATATAGAGGGGCCTGGAAGTTTGAAACCCAATGGCGTATAGGGCCTTTTTATTTATTTATATTTCCTATCAGCAATTACCTAGTTCTTTAAGCTTTTTTTTGAAGCTCGGTTTGGCCCTGACGACCCATTCTTAGTATCAGCTAAATAGAACCAAATGTCTACACAGGCCCTCCTCAAATTGAGTTTGAAAACTTGGGCACCTCTCGAAAAGTCTAAATGGGAGAGAAAGAAATATCATGTTCAAGTACCCAAAAGATACCGACCATTAAAAGAAATGTTGTTCTTTTTTTTTTTTTTTTTTTTTTCTACAAGAAAAAATCAAGCCATATTTGTTTGCCTGTGTACATCATGATCTGATTAGAAAAAAAAAAAAAAAAAAAAAAAGGCTCAAAGCTCAAGTTGTCAACCGCATTGCGCGGCTTTCGCTGTAACCACCCCAAAAGAGTGAAAACAAAATAAGACCCACGCTGTGGATTTTATCGCAACATAAAAGCCATGTTCGGAAGCCCAGTTTTCTGCAAAGTCTATAGCTTTTGGAAAACCTGTACGTGTGCTTATGCGTGGCCTTGCTTTTTTTTTTTTTACAGTCTAGGCCCTTGTATGCCTTTTTTACATGACGAAAGTTGACACACATACTAATGAGATGGAAAACGTCGAGAGGGATCTCTTAAGTAGGATGAACTCGATATTATCATTACCATGCTAGTCCAGGAAGTATTGAGTGCCCCATTCAAAGCATTAGCAATGTGATAAAAAATTGTATGTTATCACGGTAACATTCACGTCTTGTAGTTTGCACATTCCTTTTTGACAAAGCGGTTAGAACATTCGTAGTCTTTGATGATCAAGCACTAGCGGAAATTTGCTCTAATACGATAATATTTAAAGGCAGACTCAGGCCGAGTACAAAACCTTGTATAAAAGAATAAGGGTTTGGGTTTGGAGGTATTTTAGGGGTGATGAGATACCAAAAGCATTCGGATATATCTAATCAGCCGTTTAGCTAGAGATTTGAAGTCTTTATGGGCTGTTAGCATGGCTATACACCTTGTTGTCTGTTAAAAATTTTTCTGACACGGAAGGGCATGTGCAGCATGATAGAGCCTAGACTTATGTCAAACCTAGACTCATGTCAAACAATGTTAGATGATGTATACTGTACAGATTATGGCCCATGGTATATGCATAGACTTGTGAAACAATCCGTAGACCTTTGGGGTTGGTAGGTGAACTTGTGTAATAGGATTGTCTATATGCCATACACCATAATCCATAGACTAAAAACCTTTGTATGGGTTATGGAAAGAAAAAAGGCCATCAAGTTTAGGATTTGAATATAAAAACAATTTTATCTATAGTAGAATACTACCTCGGATACGTGCTTAAGCTTCTTTCCGTTGTACTAATTAGTAGTTCTCCTAATAATGATGCCCAGATTTATATTAGATAGAGACCCCCAGGTCTGTGATGTGTATTGCGGGTACGCTCAGTCTGCTATCCCATAGTTAATAGTTTGAAAACATATACTGTAGTAGTCAACGTAAAAGTATTACTAGTGTTAAAATGGTAATAGGTATGTATTGTGATATGCCATAGCTTTTGGATCCGAGAAGAGATGAATAAGTTTTTTTCTTTTTTCTTTTTTTTTTTTTTGATAACTTCAAAGTAGGGTGTCATCACTGGCCCATCATAAATCAAAACCGCCCAACCTCTTATTTTACTTGTTATTGATGCACCGAGGCAAATAAATCGAAGTTATAATTGCTACAGTAATGGTAATATATTAAAATTATTATAAAGCATATTGGCCATAGCGATAAGACTACTATTACTACTAGTAATAAAGCAAAAATCTCGAGGGTAAATGTATATTTAAAAAAAACCTTCAAGATGCTGTGTACATTTCAATGAAGTGCCAGTTCTTAGTTAAGTTTAGACACTACGCTTGCTATTTCCTCTATGATAAGTGAAGACTACGGTGTGAACAAACCCAGGAATTCTGTTATTCAAAGTTGTCTGATATAGCAAGTTTCATAAAGCTGGTCTAGTAATGAAAAGCTCTGTTAGAAGGTTTAGTTGTTGAGCTGTGGTTGTATTACTGTTAAAATTCCTAAGATCAACTCAGCCTAGGCCATTCTAGGGTGCTCTTCAAAAGTGAGTGATACTAATATAGTATACCGGGTACGGCCTAGTGGGAAAGAGACAAAAACCTTTTTTTTTTTGTGCTTGTTTTTCTCTTTGATTAGTTTTATTTTTAAAGTATATGCAATCATACATGCAGGTATTGGATGTGTAAAAAAAAAAAGTGAATTTCTTTTAAAAAGTTGAAAAAAAAAGACCATTTCGCTTCCTTTTTCATTTCTTTTTTTTTTTCTTTTTGATAATGTGGTTTTTAATACTCTTCCCTTTCTTTTTTGTTTTTTCTTGTTAGGAACCTTTGCAACAATTTATTACCTTATGGTCATAGACTCACTATGATCATTCCCATTATCCCATACTTGTAGCCTGAGCAATCTCAGCGTAGTTTTTTCGAGACCGAGTCTAAGATGCTGGTACTGTATTGCCTGATAGTAGTCTTTTGTACACCCTTCGCTATTCCACATACGAAATAAAACAAAAGGCCTAAGCCCATATTTCTACGGTATGTCCATGGCCTACACGGTGTAGTGTAGTAGCCACTGAGCCATTCCCATCCACACCTTTGACATGAGAAGAACCATGAGTGATAAAAAAAAATAAAAATAAAATTTAAAACCACAAATACACACAAACACTTTAAAGAAGAAGAAACTAAATTTCGGTCCCGTTTTTTATTTTATTTTGTTTTCCTACTTGCCCTTTTTAAAAACCAGAAAACTTTAAAAACCTCTCTCTCTGCAAAAAGAAAAGATAATGTACCGTCGCTCCTCTGCGGTCCCCTCCTCAGAAAAAGAAACCTGGCCAAAAATCACTGAAGCTAAAACTAACTCTCATCCAACAATTGTTCTGTCTCTATCTTTTCAATATTTAAATCAATTCAATTCTGCTTCATTTCTGAAAAAACCAAAAAAATTAAAACTATTACAATTTACCATCCATTTTACTACATTTCAATTTCAATTATCACTGCTACTTTAGTCTATCTCTGATACTCACCTCTGAGATACCTCTCATTATTTATTATTTTCTGCCTTAATCACTAATCACAATGACTACCATTCAGCAGCAACAACAGCAACAACAGCAGCAACAGCAGCAACAGCAGCAACAGCAAATCTACCAGTCCTTCATGCCTCATATTATCTCGCCAACTTTGAGCGATTCAAGTCTCCCCTCATCGCCCATCTTCCTGCTAGATGAGAACCAAAAGAACAATTACCTTTACCGAGAGGATCTCACAGCCAACCCACTCTACAGCGGTAATAACTCAGCCTACTTTCACAGCCGTCACAACTCTGCCTCGTCGTTTGACTCTACTTTCTCTATTCCACCAGAATCTATTGAGCTGGTCTCTCCGGTGGAAACCTTTTTTGAGAGTCCCGCTGAGGCTAGAAACTCCCAGTTTGCGCCGAGCTCAACTGAATTTATCAAGATTGAGTCTGACGCTTTACTACCCCAGCAGGAGTTGCTGCTGCAACAACCACTGCCATTGCAATCACAGCCATCAAATATGATTGCTCCCCCCACAGCCACAGCTTCTACTACTATCTCTACTTCTGCTCCTACTACCACCACAACAACCTCTACCAAGAGGAAAAGAACAACAAGACGCAGACTGACCACTACGCAAAAGATTGCCCACAATAAAATTGAGAAGAAGTACCGAACAAATATCAACGATAAGATATTCAGACTTGAGGACCTGATAACAGCGTTTGATGGTGACATTTATCCACCCCAGCCAGAGGATAGTGACAAGAAGGAGCGCCCAAATAAAAGTAAAATCTTGGAAAGGGCTGCCACCTTCATTAAGCATCTCAAGACAACTAATTTAAAGTTGCTGGAAAACAACTCGGCATTACAAAGCCGGCTCGCTCAATACGAGTGATTCTCACAGTTGTATTTAATTTATAATGACTTTGAGAGTTTGTAATTTATACTTGAAATTAAATTGATTCATGTTTGGTTTTATATTGCTGCAATTATACTTTTATTTCTTTCTTATTTCGCTTAATTGCTTTCATATGGTAATTGTTTTCTGGTTGCCTACTTAAAATTATATATACGTGTGTGTATATATCTGCTCTCTCAGCGTGCTTTAAATCCTTGCCTTATCCAGTACTGGACCATAAACAATTAATTTATCAATGTCAACTGTGGATTGTGTGACAAAATGAAGAAGAAGAAAAAAAAAAAAAATAAGGAGAAACAAAAAAGAAAAAAAAAAGCAGCCTGATGTTAGTAAAAAATTATATTTCTTCGGTTGCATCTTTTTATGATTTTAGCTCAATTAAAATGCTAACTGAAGCCACGCTTCGTCATTGCTATTTCAAATGAACCAAACTCAATGTCATCAAAGATTTCAAAAATGAAAATAAATAAATGAACAAATACTCACACTGATTAATCGCTTTCTTGTAATTGCTGTAAAATGTGTTAACGTTGCGCTTTTTTGTGTAGGCGGAAATGTCGTCTACGGCCCAACGTGCTGCGGTTTCTAGATACTCTGCTTGACCACGGTTTCTGTTGGCGCTACCGATAAGCATGGTTGCAATAGCAATTCGACCAAACTCAAAAATGGCCTGTCTTGCCGTACCCTCGTCCCTTTCGGCCAACTCTATTTGCAGCACTTTCCAATCACCGCGAATTTTGTTGCTTAATTCCGTCAGCAGCGCTTCATCATCCGCTAGTAAAGTATTAACGTTATTTGCCGATAGCTGTCCAACACCAGAGGTAGAAAGAGACACATCTGGATGGTCATGATTGCTCGTGGGTCTTGGAAGGTTGTTCAAATTTTCATCTAGAAACCAGTCGACGGCACCAGTAAAAGCAGTACCGTTTTTCCAAACGTGCCGAATGAAGTCGCTGGCAAGAGTGTTGGTGGTACCCTCCCAAATGGGATTGACCTGTGCATCTCTCAACAGCCGTGCAATATTAAACTGAACGTCGTGCTCTAGATAGCCAACACCACCCAAAGCCTCCATACATTCGGAGATGGACCCAATGGCCATTTTGCAGCTGATTGCCTTGAGTACACCGGGAATTACTCTCAACAGCTGCTGGTGCTCATGCTTTGTTTGCGGTACATGACACTCCTGGTCGCCCACAAGCTTGCAAGCATAACAACCCAGCATCAGCAAACCCCGAGCAAGAACCTCTTGGGTCGCTAATATGCTCACATGACTGGGAATTTCGTTTAGCCGCCGGCCAAAAACTTTCCGAACTAGCGAATATTGTTTAGCAATATGAAGCGCACGTCTCATAAATGATAATGAGCCAAAAGAGCTGTGGATTCTAGTAATGTTCAAAACAGTTGAAATTGTCGCAACACCCTTACCCAATGGCCCCACTATCTCGGCGTTCATGTCGCGTAGCTCCAGTTCTGCCGTTGGAACAGCGACTGTGCCAAACTTTTTTTTGAGTCTATTGATTTTGACTTTGCTAAGATCAACATCACCTAGAAAGCATGTCAATCTGTTGTTATCACCTTCGACCTTGGCCAACAATGCGCAAACCTGTGAATCAGTTGCACTAGAAAACCACTTGAATCCATTGATCTTGTAATGTTTATCCGTGTCATGGGTAGCCACAGTTTCCGTATTGGACACATCTGAGCCACCAGGGCGCTCAGTCATCCACTGACCAGACGTCCACGCAAATTCAGGGTCTCGACTCGTCAGTCTTTCATATACATCGGAACTGTTCTTTTCAAAGGGGCCAAAGAGCTCGGAAATCCTGGCAACACCATCAGTCATTGCGAAAGGACAGGCAACCATCGCTGATGATGGCGAAAATAATAACATTTTGGAAAACCCAATGATTCTGCTTGAGCTGCCATACTCCCTTTCGTAAAAAGTAGAAACAATTCTATAAAAAAAATTAATAATTAGTAAGACTTTATCCACTGTGCAATATAATTCAAACTTACCCCTCTCGAATTCCGAAAGCTTTCAAGTTTTTCCAACCTTGTGAAGTGACCAGTCTATTTTGCTGATGACCAAACAGATCTTGAGGAATCACATACGGCAAATTAGATTCTGCATCTTCGACCCATTCAAAAACCTGTTTATCCAGAACCTTTTCACCCAACACTTCGAGCTCAATTTCCGCTTGTTGTAAAGTCTCGGCTGGAACAAAATCTACCGTATATCGCTGTTAGTGTCGTACAAAGAAAAAATAGTATTTTAAGAGAGCAAACAAAAAAGAAGGTTAAAAAAGAAATTCACGTCTTCTTTGTATATCATTTTGTTTTATAATTTTGTTTGCAACTATTTGATGCAAGAACAATAAACTTATATCTAACAAACCAAAACAAAATGGAACACAAAAGAACTGAACTAAAGAAGGATTTGGAACATACTTACATTCTAGAGCACTTTTCAGGGCCAAATCACTTGTAAACTGATTTTTCAAAATAGGTGGCTGCTGGAAGAACCCAGAAGTGGCACTTGCTGGTGTTAGCGTCGTCATAGCTTGCTTTTAATTTTAGGAATATTGTAGAGACAAAATTAATATCAAGTTGACTAGTAAAACAAAAAAAAGAGCAACAATGAAGAAGAAAGAAAAAAAAAAAAACCGTGGACTTCGTCCATTTTATAACTCTTGCATTCATTTAGCCTCGGTGGTTCGATCTAAAGGTGTTGAATATGACAGCAGTAGATACATACTGAGAGTGTGGGGTAAGCGCCTGTTCATATCAGTTTATTTTTATCACTCTTCAGAAAGTCATTAGAAAGTTTAACCTGGAAACTGAACAGGAAATTCTGGAACGATTAGTAAAGATAAAACATAGACTTTAAATCAAGAAACGTAAAAAATAGTAAATATTTACACAGAGCACTACGGGCTCATTAACCATATATATATATCTCAATACTTGTCTATGTACATATTGATTCATGTTTGTTTATCGCTTGCCGGCGCCAGACTAAAAATTCTGTTAGTACCTTTGTGTTGAAAAGAAAGACACTTAGCACACTTACCTTGAAGTAAATAACATCACCATCCTCCACAACGTAATCTTTACCCTTTTGTAACACTTTTCCCTCCGCCTTTAGCACAGTATCTTTACCCTCAGCCGCGACTACGTCTTCAAACTTGCTAACTTGAGCTTGAATAAAGGTTTTAGCCAGGTCATTGTGAATAACAGCTGCAGCACCAGGCGCCTTAACTCCCTAAGAAGAAAAAAAAAAGATGTTAGTATCTAGTTGAATATGAGTGCCGTAAGATTTGATTTTTTTCTTTACCTTTCTAATAGTCCATTCGCGAACCTCAACAGGACCACAGGTGTAATAACTAATCAGGTTAAGAGACTTTCTCAGCTGCACGATAGCACCAGGAAGTGCACTAGGTACTTCTAATAATTCTAATTCTTCCAGTCTCTCTTCCTCAGTTTCCATCTGGTTCAATCGCTCCTCTAAGCTAACACTGACTGGAAGTAAAGCATCACCAGGAGAATTCTCGTCAATCCATTTTTGAATGTCCTTCAATCTTTGGTTGCCCTCGATACTGTACCCACTAAGCACGTAATCGACGTAGGCATCTTCGCTAACATTAGCAATATAAACACTTGGCTTTGCTGTCAACAAAGCCATGCTATTGATGATCTCGACTTCATTGTTTGTCCATTCCCCGTTGAATACTCTGCGTTCCGAGTCCAGTAGTTCAAGTACTTTGTTACCAGTTGCAAGCTCATCTTTAACTGATTTGGACTTGACCTGTGATCGTGCTTTTTTCTCAACCAATTCCATATGTTTCATGACAAACTCAAAATCTTTGAAGCGCAGCTCCTCAGAAATGATCTGAAGATCACGAACAGGATCGACGCTACCTTCGATGTGAACAATTTCTTGTCCATCAAACGCTCTAACGACTTGAAACAGACCATCAACAGCTCTAATATGACTAAGGAAAGCGTTACCAAGTCCCTCGCCCTTGGATGCACCTCTGGTCAGACCAGCAATATCGAAGATGGTCAGAGTCGCTGGGAGAGTCTTCTGAGGCTTATAAACATCAACTAGCTTGTCAAACCGCGGAGAAGGGACAATAACTTTGGACTCTTCAGGGTCAATAGTCGCAAAAGGGTAGTTTGCTGGATTACCTAATGTTGATTGGGTAATGGCTTGAAAAAATGTCGATTTACCAACCTTTCTTAAAATGTTAGTGCTGAAAATAAAAAGTAGAAAAATTTCCCCGACAAAACAGCCTGGGGTTTAAAGAAAAAAGTGAAACCTTACATTTGCAAGACCAACAATACCACCCTGTATTTTGAAAAAAAAAAAGTATTAGCTCATTAAAATTCTTAAATTTGAAAGATCCTAGTCTGGGTCTTGAAAAATATTGAACATACTTTGAGATTGTTGCTTGGTCTACCTAACATGACAGGTTCAGAATCAGCAACTACCTTTTTGGCACCCAAAGGGCTATGGCTGCTGAATAGTCTAAAAGCAGTAGCTTTGACCTGGGTCTTCAAACCAGCTTTTGCGCTTGTTATTGATAATAGCATGATGTGTTGGAGGCTTGGTTTATAGTCAGGCTCTTCTCGAGTACTAGTGGAGCAAATGTAGAGTGAATAAAAAGAAGAGAAAAAAGATTACCCTACCAAATGGGCGAAAACTTAATCTATTATGGTAAAAATGGTGGAGCAAGGGTCTACTGAGCATGAAAAAAAAATGATTATTTAAACACTTGCTTATCAACAAATGTTTCTTTCTTTATCATTTGAGTTGCGCAAAAATCTGTTGCGATATGAACATCAAGTTAAGTTCTAAGAAATTCCTGTCGTAATTGTAAGACCAGCGCACAATTCCAAGCATAAAGAATCTGTGTTCATTGTGGACCTATAATATTTACAACTCTTTCCTGGGACACCGCTTTAACTCAAAATAGCTTCCGCTTCCACCCAGATAACAATTTTCATTTTTTTTCTTCTGTTTTAACCATTACAGAATTTATATGATATTGCAAATGTTATCTGAGATATTTTATAGCCCTGAGAATTAGTTCCATAAGCAAATTCATTATTGTTTTGTGGAATTATTGAAATAAATAAAAAGGAATTACTGGGTAAAAATCATAAAATCACTGATATATGCATCTTGATGTAACAGTTAATGGTTTTGAATGTAGGTACGTCATTACATATTCTAGTTTGCCAACAGCTTTTTTTTCTTTTTATCTGGAAACAAAACTTTGGCAGTCGGGGGTTCATGGAAATAAATTTATTTAATGAGAATTCTGAGATACTGATTTTTGATACTAAATGACTTTTTAGTTCTTTAAACTTTGAAAAGAATAAGACAGTATACAGTGCTGTTTTGCCAATATTGTTCATTACATTGGGAATAAAGCCTAGTTTTGCAAATCCGTTAGCTCATACTTAGCAGTAATCCACCAACTGTACTTAGTAGAGATTCCTGTTTATTTTCTAAGTAAATATTTTCTTATCAATGCATATCTTACTATCTGATTTGACTGGTTTGCTCATCAAATCCTTCTTTGTTATCTACAAGTGGAGGGATCGATTACAAAATTGATTATAAAACTTTTAATTAATTAACTATGATCAATTTATCTTGGGTACCGTGAATGGCAAAACTGGCACACAAGTGTCAATAACTTATAGAGTCGGTATTGTAATTCATCGAAGCGAAGCTTCTTTATTGATATTTCTTTTTTCTATTGGAATAGGTACAGTTCACAAAATATTTATACCTAGTCAAGTATGATTCTATTTTGTGACTTCTTATTGCGAAAATATAGTGTATTAGTCTAACTCTGATTTCTTAGGGATGAGAAGCTTTATTTTTGCGGCATTACTTGACTACATTGACAAAGAGTTGTAGAAAGCCGGTATCTCATATACATGGAGTTTTGAGTGCAAAATCTCTTTTATTCTAGCCTGAGCTTTGCATTTCTTAAGTTTAAAATATACACTGTGTAATTTTTCCGAGATGTGTTTACTTGTGTCTATATTCGAGGTATTTCTTTTTTTTTCCCAGTCAATTGGCTACAGTAAAAGAAATTTAATAAATCACATCATAAATGTGTATCTATAATAAGACACAATTTAGACTGCCACAAGAGTTGATGGTCTCCTGAAATTCCTTATAACTAGTTTTCGTTGTAACTGCCTATATCATCTTATTATTGCCTCGATTGCTGAGAATTCTCGTCCCAAACTCTCAATCACCACAAGATCCCCTAATAAAAACATCCTCTTCAAGTAAAAATGTTGGAGAGTGATAATTCATAATAGGATAAGTATTGTCAATAAAAAAAAGAAAATAATCTTAATAGCAATGTGTTTGCTCGAAAGAATCTTATCACTCGGTTTTCAGAAGCCAACAATAACTTGTAATTCTGATTTGGTAATCTATTTCGCTGAGAATCCCAGTACTATGGAGAATTTATTTTTTGTCTTTCACTAGTTATTTATTAGTTTTAAATAAACAAATACAAATCAAATACCTAAGCTTTAGTTAAGTTTCAACATATTTTGCTAGATTCAACTGTTTCTTTCGGCCTTGAAGCTTATGGCCCCCGACTTGCTGTGTTGTGCAAGGCTTTTATTGCCCTTCTTGGCTAAATCTATCCTCAAGACAAGTATTCGTTTATTTCCTGGTGCCGCTTTGGTGTGCTTAAAAGCTGGGCTAACTCCAGCTGCTCCAGTAGTGACCAGTTTTTTCATGTTAGTAGTTTGGCTCGTGACATCTTCCTTGACAATTACTTTGTACCACTTCGCAGCTCCACTTGCAATAAACGCTTGATATCTTTTTTGCCATTTGTTCTGTGAGATCGTTTGGTTTTTTTGTAATATGGTTCCTAGTGTCCTCTAGTATTCTGTGGCTTCCTCATTATCTTTATCAGGGTTACCCTCAGTCCACGGATTGGACCTGACTGGTACTGGCAAAGTAGCTAGTTATTCTGTCATTGAAGTTTGGTTTTATTTTTATCAAAAAAAATTTAAATCTCTCGTAAACAAAGTTTCCATTGTCAACTCTGAAAAATATTTTCGCGAGTCTCAACTCAAGGACATGCTCCAGTCTAATTTTGAATGGCGGAACCGCAGCCTCCTTCTCTAGTACACTGCTGGCAGTGCCCTTGTAGGTCCCAACTACTCTCTTGAGGGTTTCATACTGAATGGACTCCAGTTTCTTAATCTGACCTACATCACCACTGAGCCAAACTTAGCGTCCAAACGCCATGACCATCTATACGCACACAAAATACATGAACCTCAGAGCTAACCCCCTGACACCACGTATTGTGCCTCCCAGAACTCTTACTACCCTAAACATACGCACAGCTTTGTTCACCACATTGCTAGTATGGGCTTTAAACTCTAATCTCTTGTCCAAGAAAATGCCTATGAGTTTCACTCCTTTGTTAGGTGCTTTCTTCCCCTCCTCACCGTACAGCGTCAGAGAAATTTCATAAATGTCTGGGAAACGTCTTTTCTTGTTAAAGTGGCTAAACCCTAGTTTGTCTCCAATATCTGTATCTGTCTGCATTGATATTGCCCATTGATATACCTTCTTCAATGCTCTAGAGTGCTGGCTAGCATTCTACATCATGTCCCCTATCGTGTAAATGGTAATGTCGTCAACGAAGCCAGCAATCTTCAATTCTTCAGTCCCCACCATGCCGTAAGGCGGTTATGTGCCGATATGAAATTATAGCGGGGCTATTGGGGAGTTGTAAGGTACGTCACTGGATACCGTGTCTACCTCGGTCTCATACCAAGCTTGCAGATCTATACTTCATGAACTCAAAAGTCCACATCACTGCCGTCTCTGGAAGACCCATTGTCCTCTTCACCCCTATAAGCTTCTTTTTGTTAATGTAGTCAAATGCTCCCCTGACACTCACCATTGTCGCAATGGTGGTTGTGGATAGAGCCTTCCTCACATAGTCGACTAGCTCGAGCATGACGTCTGTCACACAGTACCCAGCTCTGGTACCGAGCTGTCTATTCTGTGTTTTGTCACAAGTAAGGTAAGCGAGTCTTCTCTAATCTATCTTCTCCAATACCTTTGATGACACCTCTAGCAGGGTGACCAGTCTGTATTATTTTGGTTCTTCATAGCTGTTCTTGTTCCTTAGGACTTTTACTGTACCTTCCCTCCAAACCTTGGAATGGTAACCTTCTTGGTATAAAGTCGATCAGTAAAGTGAAGAGAACTTTTTTGAATGCTTGAACCTCCCATGTGGCTTGGAGTAACACTCCCGTTATTATGTCTAGGTTAGGGGCCTTTTTACAAGGCAGCACCTTGATCACCTCTTCCACCCCCTCATGACTGTTCTCTTGTCACTAGCATCCCGCTTCATGCCAAAAAAAGACTTGATTGAAATACTTTTGAGGGTGTCTTCTCTCACGGCGCCTGAGAATACTGAATTTACATCGTTCTGGCCGCTGCTCTTTCTAGAAAATCAGCTAGTGCGTCTACGCTCTCGCCTCTCCCAGTCATGCTGTGGTTTATGGCGCTGAATTCATTAACGAACATTACCTGAAAACGCCCCCAGTTGATTTTGTTCATATTGTACCTTGTTTTTTATTTGTTAAGGTTTATGGTTAAGTTAGTTTTTAAATTTAATTGTTCAGGGAATAAGCGTATGGTTAGACATTGTGTCGTACTGGTCTTCAGCGAGTTCATGCACCTGTACCTTATCCGCAATATCTTTAGTTGCTGCGACCTGGTCTATCACCGATCCGCTGAGATGCGTTGACTCGTTGGGTTTTGAGCACACCCTAAATTCATTTTTGTTTATTCATTACGCAGCTTCTACCATTCTGTTGGACCTCTTATTACTCTCCCACCGGGGTGATGGAAATTAAAGTCTTCTGTAATTGTTGTCTTTCCAAAGGTTGTACCAGCTGCCATTGATTGGTAATGTACTAGTAAGCCTTCTTTGGATACTATCCAATTGTTGGATTGGTTGTATATGTTCACTAGTAGGCTATTCATTTTTACTGCTACTAAAACATTATTTGCTAGATCATCATATATGCTTAAATGTAGTAAAATGTCTCTTCTTTTATTAATGTAAGTTACTGCCCTGAACAAGTTCGCACTGTTCTCGCTCAATATGTATATCCAGTATTTGGTGGGTGGGATATTCTCTTGCCCCGTACTGCTTTGACTTATCTGATCTATGGCTCTTGCAAGAGAGTGTGTCAAATTCTCTCAGTTATATTTTTGTTCTGGTCGTGTGTTGTGATTTGCGATAGTTGAGTTGTGCTATTTTTATTCTATTGAGACTGTTTAAGGCAGTTATTAATATTTTTTTGGGCTACCTGTCTCTATTTCTATATATCTTCTATATTTTTTGTAATTGCTTCTAACTGGGCCTTCCGATACTTCATGGCTACTGTCACTACACCCCTTCCTTGGTTCTGTATTTAAATATTTGCAGTGGGGGCATCTGATAATTTACTATTTCATATAAGCCTTGTGCTTGTCTTCATCAGGCTTAAACAACAGAAGATAATTGTCTCCAAATCTTGGATGATTTTTAGAAATCCTTACAGGGTCCATTATAAACTTGACATCTAGGGATTCCTCCAGTCCTTCCTCAACACCATCCATACTAGTACCTGTCTTGATGCATTTAGCAACAATTTTGGGCCAGTTCTCTTCTTCGAAGATTAAAAACTCCGGATGGAGCTTCTTCACTTAATTTTCCCCTTTTTCAAAGACATTTTTGGATTTGGCGATGACTGTAATACTGCCGTTCTTCTTCGAAATGAATGGTTTGTCTGTTGTATTTCGGTCAAGTCACTTCTCAATTCAAATTTCAATTTGTGTAGTGTGTCACGTGCCATGATAGAGAAAATCTTACCAGCACTAACTACTCTATTGAGGGCGTTGATGTTTCGTTTCCAGTATTTGGTTTAGTTCGTTTTTGATTTTTTCTTTGTTGCAAAGTGTAGCTCAGCCTAATGTTTTTTTCGTCCTACCAGATGAATTGGATGTTACGTATCATTATTTTCTCTTTTTTTTAGACACCTCTTCTTTGAATTGTCGTCTTCGTTTTGGCTACCATCCACCTTAAGTTCATTATTTATCTCTCACGCCACAAGAGCTGGGATTCATCAATGATAGATTCTTCGAAATGTTACTAGTAATATATTGAAGTAATTGTTTGCGTATACCATTTTACTTTGCTCTCTTCTGGTAGCTTTTAACGTTCACTGGATGTCCTATGCTCAAAATGAAAGTAGCAAAGACCTATACATAATATTTATTACATATAATTCAAACGACGTATCCATCATCTTCTGTCTGATAATTGAAAAGAGCGTATATTAATGATTTTGTTCAAAGGGCACTTGGTTACTCCTCATTCGTTGTAGTAGTAGGCTTTTTGCTTAACTAGGTATAGAGCCTTGCAGGAGTTTTTCTTTGGTCAGATTTTTAGACTACATACAGAGAACGATCCAGAACATTCAGAGCCCCACTCAAAAATACGCCATATAGAGAACGATTAGAAAAGTTTTTGTTTAGCATACCCACCAAAAGCAAAAAGAATTAGGAACCCTTACCCTGTATATACACAAATCAGTTATGGTGGGAGTTCTTCAAGGCATATTTTAGTCTGACCAAAAACTTTTTTAATAGTCCTCAGTAATCCAGAGAACGCAATAAAAAAAAAAAAAAAAGAAAATACAGTATATTTCCACATACAAATTACCATGGGTTGGCGAAGTTACAAGCTCTGAATGTTCTGGATCGTCCTCTGTATGACTATGTCTATTGCCATATTCGAGACTAATGGCCTTATAACTACGGTACCATAAGTACTCACTAAACCATACAAAGCAAGTTTCTAATATTTGGGGAAAAAACAAAAACATACAAATGACCATAAGATGTAGTCACAGACTTATAGTTATAAATTGAGACTAGTGTCGACACGATGATTCCAAAGTAAGCATAATTCTTCCTACCACTCTTTTTTTTGGCTGACTTTAAATACGTTTAGCTTTTATTCTAAAATTATAAGCATTAGCTAAACAGCCTTCCTATTAAACTAGTTTTCATAAAGAAAGATAGATCTTCAAATGGTGTTTTAGATAGAATCACCAGAAGCATGTACGCTAAGAGAGAAATCTTTACCGACTTTTGAGACACTATAATTAGAATCTTCAGCTAAAACAAAAAAGAAAACAAAAGGTTTAGTAGATTTTATGTACTATTAGCATATCAGAATTGATTTTTTTAGTCTAGTAATATATTTATCAATAGCGTAAACAGAGGCCAGGGCTCCAGACTAAGCGATACAGGTAAATAAAAAGACGATCAAATTTCATTATATACCCTGTGAAACAATCTCAATCAATTGCAGTATTATGGGCAAAATCCTAATCATCTCCTTATCATTTTTTTTTTAAAGATAATGCCCATCAGCTTTTTTTCCTATGGTTTGGATTCATACCTTTAAGATTTCCGTAAAGCTATAGATTTTGATACAGAGTATGCGTAACAGTATCCAAAAGTTGAGCTATTAACTCTATTTATCATGCAAGCTTATGTTCGATACCACTGTCTTTCTAAATGTCATGTTTAGCTACATAAAGAGATGCCGCCACATTTATTATCTGCGTAAGTCTACGATATATCGCGTTTTTACCTGCAGATTAGAACATTTGGTGAACAAGATGGCTTTTACAGAGTTAAAACGTCTACTCAATAATACAGCCTAATAATGAGACTTAAAGCTGACTGACAATCTTAAAGAATATATATTGCTATTTTATACTCTATTGGTACTGTGCATCCTGAGCCGCTTTAAGTTTGTCTCGGCAAATTCCATTGTAATTTTTTAGTGCAGCTAAGATTGAGGGCATCTAGTTTTATCAATGCAACAATTTTATATCATGGGACCAAGATATAACAATTACATTGGGCTACTTGGCAAGTAATGCACATTGCTTAAGTATCCTGGCCACTCAATTCTAATATTATATAGACTGGATAGATTCATTTGTGCTTAAAATTTAACCAGGGCGTCTAAACCTTGTAGACTATAATAACACCAATAATTTCTCAGAGCGATTTGAAAGCAAGTACAAAGACCAAGCTATTATTGTCTTCGTATTGTTACTTATTTGATGTTCGCTTTTTCATGTGCTAGCCATCTTTAATTCTTCAACATATTAAATTTTCAAATTTCGTGCAGAAAAGATCAAATAAAAAACACAGGTTATTGTACGAGCCTTCACAACACACTCGAATGGTTGTAGAAGTTCTCTAAGCTGTTCAAGATTGCATATTTCTCTACATATCTTACCTACAAAATAAGCCATTGCAACATGAACCGCGTGTACTAATTTGTATCTACTAGGTTCCGTACACATAACATGGACCCTTGGATTTTATCTGACACACTATAGCAATTCTGGACTATTTAAAGTTTTGAATAAACTGACCCAAGTCTGAACGAAAAAAAAAAAAAAACGACAAAGCCATGTCGTAACTTCTCACATAAAATCCCAATTACAAAATAAGATTATAGTGTGGAAATAAAATAAAAACGTCTGCAAAGCATTCAGCTGCGAAGTGGGAACCAACATGATTTTAAACTTATACGGTTAGTTAAAACTGCCATTTTGGGGGCTGTTTTTGTCAATGGTTGGGTGCCCACAATTCCTTTTTTTGCAAAATTAATAGTTCTGGAATTCAACTATGCAAAGTCCTAGGAAGAATGTCTACTCTATAGGAGAAAAAGCAGCGCATCAATCGGCAGGTCAACTCAGGTTTTTACTGACTTGTAATTTGCAACCAATTATTTTGCCGAGTGAAATGCATATTTTAGGCATTCTTTTGAAAGCAGTTCACTGAGCTCTCTTGCAGGAGAAGTCTTGTGAACTGGAGGAAATTTTAGTTTTTTCAACGATTATGAGTCCAGAAGTACAAATGAGCCCAAGAAAGCAACATGTCTCCTCTATATATATTTGTTGTAGGATGCCTAAACTATACTAATTATAGTGATAAAAATAGTAACAAGAATAGTAATAGTAATTAAAAACACACTAAGTTGAATTCTAAAAAGTTAACTCCAGTTTCTCCTCTCCAGTCATCTAATTAGTGATGTCGACATTGCTTTGTAATGTCTTAAATATACTTGCGCTTGAGCTGCACAATTTGGGGCCTATGTATGACAATCAGCAAAAAAAAAAAAAAAGAAAAAGAAAAAGAAAACGTGTGTGATCGGCAGTCATCAGTAACTGAAAGACATATCGCTTTATATTTGTTGTCGCCGTAGCTAAATACTAGAAATTCAAACTTGTTGTTTAATCCTATAAACTTATTAAGGACACTTAGGGCGGTAAAAAAAAACTTATCTATCTATGGTTTTTTTTTCTATTAGAATCAGTGATAAGGAAAATGAATAGGGTTCAGAATGTATGATAGTTTACACTTCGATCATAAAATTATTCAAATTATAATATTTTCTGAATAACTGAGAAGTTGTTCAACTATTGAAGTAGTTTGATTTAAATTTGCTTTATCTACAATTAATCTTCAAATCACTATAAAGCAAAAAAGTTTTCTAAGAAATCCAGTTCAGTTAACTACTGAATTGAAAAGGATTTGAAGATGTAGTTAGCTGAAGCTTGCAAAAAAAAACCGAACCTGAATAATTACAACCAAAAGAAAACATTTTTTTTTTGGGGGAAAACAGAAAAACAATATTAAAAAAAATAGGAAATGATTTTTAGTGTGGGTTACCTCTGTAATAAATGATGCTATGTATGTGCGTGCGTTTGTAATTTAAAAAGATGAATTTTAGAATGGTGCCTGTCTGTACTACATAACTTATCTGCTACATATGTATAATATTAGCTCACTAACATAGTTACTTATGTTTCTAACCAATGCCTGTTGACTATTGGAAGATCTTTTTACAAATAGCCCACCGAATCGTAAATAGATAAGACCTATGAAAATGGCACATGGTTAATATAGCTCTATGTCAAGAAGATATATGAGATAGATAGATAGATAAATAGATAAATAATCAGTTTATTGTACCCACATCAATTAGATATATGATAATTTAAAACAATAATATTAGATCGAGTAAACTCCAGTATTTTGGGTTTTTTTTTTTTTTTTTTTTTTAATGCACAATCTTGATGATCGCAACTCATGACAGAAAGTGAATAAATACTAAATACATATAAGTTATAATGATACCAAGATGCATTTGCTACTGAATAATGCTCCGTTAATTTAAACTAATGTTCTGATGTCTATTCACGACTGGGGAAACAAAACAAAAAAAAAAAGGATCGTCTCGATCCCCAAGCCTTTGCTTTCCAAAAAGCTCACTTTTGTTAACGGCCAATCAACTAGTACTGTATTCTTCTTACGGTTATAAAACCCCTCCCAAAACAAAAAATTCTTAATAGAATGAATGATAGCCCTAAATAAATATGTAAATTTGAAAGTGGGAGCTGTGAACCTTTCGTGTTTTAATTAATGCAAATGAATGAGATTCCAAAGTTCAACATAAAGACAAAGGAGTTAAAAATGGAACACCATCATTTCTTTTTGAAAATGGTGATAATTTAGTTTACTGGCACACCATCTACAAGTCAATATCTAGAAGTTACATGCTAAACCAAATAACTAGAAGATCTAAAAATATTTCTTTATTCTAAAGCACTTATTTTGGTAAAAACTACAAAGATATTTATGCAAAAGTAACATATTTGATATTGTTATATCTGTGAGATTTATATTTGTTTTTTGGGATTTATTTTGTGCTAGTCAAGTACAGCAATAAAAGCCCAGAGCAATATTTACGGGTAAATCAACCATTACTACTCTATTGTCAAGAGGGAATTGTATGGAAGAAAGTACCCTAATCCATTGAAATCTTTCATGAGTAGCGTGTCTCGTCATACCTTTAGCAAGTTGTTTCAACTTTGTACAGGCCATGGTGTCCTGGAAAAGTATTTCCGGACTAGAGGCATAGATGAGCGAAATCATAATTGCGAGTGTGGTCAGCTGGAAACAGTTGAGCACGTCCTCAAGGAGTGTCCTCTGCACCCTGCAGAGCGAGACTTGTTGAGGAGAGTTTCCCCGGAGCTTGATACCAAGATCCTTCTTGATACCAA
>QQZM01000106.1:0-40648 GCA_013365045.1 Geotrichum candidum | reverse complement strand
AAAAAAAAAAAAAAAAAAAAAAAAAAAAAAAAAAAAAAAAAAAAAAAAAAAAAAAAAAAAAAAAAAAAAAGAAAAAAAAAAAGAAAAAAAAGAGAAAAAAAAGATATGAAGGTATAATAAAAATAAATATGAACTGGGAAGGTACTTATACTATTTTTTTCTTTTTGAACACAATCACATACGGGTGCCATGAGATAATGTCGCTGACTGGCGACTATGCAAAACTCCAAAACTTGGATGGTGATGCTGCTGTTGTGATCCAGAGGAGGTGACACTTGTGGTTGACGCCATTTTGTGGTGTGTGTAGAAAGAGCCATTAAAGCGATGCTGTTTAGTTGGTGTCGTGTTATCGGTGGTAGTAGTGGTGCCGAGGTTGATAGCTGAGCTGTTGTGATGCTTTTGCGAGTAATGCTGGTGTTGATCTGCTATGGAGAGGCTTGACATCATATCGACGGAATGGCGCGTACGCGGCGACCTTGCTGTGCGCGGAACCACAACATGGTTAGAGCTGGCGCTGCGTGAAGCCGAGCTCTGTGAGCGATGAAGATCAGTGGGAGTCGCTGCTGTTCCCGAGCCAAGGCCTGGCTCGAGCGAAAATGAGTTACGTTTTGATCGGCTTGAAGTTGAAGGGATTGATGCTGTGGATGGCGAGTAATGATGGCCATGATGGGTTTGTGCAAACTCCGAAAGGTGGTCCTGACTGGCTCGGTAGCGAGGCACTGGTGATGGCGTGTTACTATGTAGCGGTGGGGATGTGAGGTGATGTTTGCTGGGCGTGTTAACGGCCACGGGTTTGGGGAGGGTTGACTTGAAGGTTGCAACGCGCGACTCGAGATTCTTCATTTGGTCGAGCATGCCATGAATGCGCTTGAGACTCTTGGATGATGTCATCCGCTTCGTAGGGACACCAGCCCGACTGCTACTCCGGCTGACACTGAGCAAGACTGGCGGCTGCCCATAGGTGCGGCTGGCTCGGCGCACAGGCACGGTACGGTGCGCGTTCTTTTCCAGCCTTTCAATACGGCCCTGTGCCACAGCCAGCTCCTCCTTGGTATCGCGTAGTTCATCTTTAGCCCGTTGCAACTCGATCTGAGAGTCATCCGTACTGGCCAATTCCGCCTCCAGCATGGCAATTTGTTCAAGCGAGCTATGGTACTTGTTTTCCAGGTTTCCAAGTGTCGATTTGGTGATTCTATAAGCAAAAATAAGGTTAGCAAAAATACAGGGGGGAGAAGGGGGGTAAAGGAGTGGTGCATTCCAGGCGGAGAGATTCCTACTTACCGTTCTGTACGTTCCATATCATCGTTGGCCATTTCAATTTCACGTAGACGGTGACTGGATTCCTTGTGCGCGTTCTGAAGCGTGCTGATCTCACGTTGAAGCGATGATTGAGACGCTGCAAACTCTTTTTGTAGTATCCTGTATTTTTCCTGAAGGTTTGGTTGTTAATATTCTCGTTAAAAAAAAGGATCATCATGCAAATGCTTATCACCACCACCAAGAACAAAAAAAAATTGAAAAAGAGTCTTGCAATAGCAATATATACATACCTTGACCTGGTCGAGCTCCAAAGTGAGCTGATTGATCTTCATTTGTGAACTTTTATGTCGTTCCTCGGATTCTTCGAGTTCAAGCTCGAGTTCTTGTTCAAGTTCTCGTGAAGAGGCGCGGAATTCGGCCATTTCGGCCTCCAGCTGGGCGATCTGCTCCTTGGCCTGTCGGTAAGCCTCGAAATCAGAAGACATCATAATCGTGTGGGGGGTTGGTTATTTAGAAAAAAGATAATGAAATTTGTTGATAAGTGGATATGACGCGAGAATAATTAAAAAAAAAAAATAATAAAAAAACACCAAAAACCAACAACAATGAATTCGTGAAATGCAATTAAACAATAGAATGAAAAGAAGGAAGAAGAAATATTGTTTCGAGTGGTCGGAATCGTTCAAGCGTCGCGACGACGCGAAAGGAATTTTAAGGGGCAAAAATGGGAAAAAAAAAAAAAAAAAAAAAAACCAAACGGTGCATACAAAACACAATACTGTTGCCATGACAGCAGTAACCCGTAAAGGTAAGCGAGATCTCGGCTAACCCGATATGCTAATGGCGCAGAGTTAGATAACACACTATTATTACTACTATTATTACTACTATATTATTCTTTATTGGCTATTTATTAGTCTTGAACAAATACAAATTAAATCCTTGAGGCAAGTTCCAAGTCGTTTTGCCAGCTTTAATTCTTTCTTTCGGCCGTGCAGTCTCTAGTAAAGTAATGGTAGGCTTCTTTATTCTAGTAAGAACTCAGTCTTTCGCGTGCCAGATCATGTTGCGCTGCCCAAGATCTTTCATCAGGTCAGATACCAGGCACATCTTGTCATGATAGTAGGCTATGTCATGTTTAGGTACCTCCCTCTTTAATACTGTTCTCTGGCAGTGCTTGACAATATTGTGTAGACCTTCCTTTTCTAAAGATATTCACCAATATCTCCATTGTCAGTTCTTAATTGTGTTATTCGGCTCAATACTTTTCGGGTGCGACTCTTGAACACTTCTGCCGTGGTCAGTTTCTTCATTTTGGTAATTGGGCCCACGGCATCTTCTTTGGTGATTCCTTTGTACCACTTGGTGGCTCTATTTGCCATAAACGTTTGACTTGCCCTTTGTTTTGTAAAATAGGTTGATTTTCTCGTAAACTGGCTCTTAGTGCCTTCCTGTATTCTCTGGTTTTCTTGCTACCTTCAGTAAGACTGCCCTTAGGCCACAGACTGGACTTGACCAGTACTGGCAAGCGTTCCAGATCATCATATTGGGGTATATTGTTTAAATAGTCTATTCTTGTATCATCGAAGCTTGACTTTCTATTAACTCTTTTTTGGTTTTTTGAATCTCTCAAAACCATGATTTCCATGGTCATCTCTAAACCAAATTCTCTTGACTCTCAACTCAAAGATATGCTCCTAATCCTCAGTGGCGGAATTTGAGTCTCCTCCTCTAGCACATTGCTGGCGATGTCCTTACCAGCCCCAGCTACTGCTAATATTACTACCAGACAAGCTACTTCCTATATACTGAGGCCACAGCCGCACGTTTTACACGTGATATGAAACATGATATAAAAATTCTACATGATATCACATGGACTGTAGAATATTTACTTTATTTAGTTGTTAATTACCAAATAAATATAAAATGAAAACAAACAGGGTTCTGTTTTGACAAATCTATATATTTTACTACAGACATGGCTTAAACATAACGTCTTTGCGTCACCTTTGTGGCTAAAGGTCTTGGGATTCAAAACTAGCGGATTGTTAGGTGCTGATTGTCTCACGCTGCTGCTGCAGAGAAAAAGCTACTTCCAATTCCTTGGGAAAAAAAGAGCGTTAAAAATAACAACTTATTTGACACCAATATACATATATGTTATAGAGGCTATGGCGGCGACAAAACAAAGATAAACAGCTACTGGCAACCTTTACAAACTCTTCCTGCAGCTTTAAAAACATCTCTACAGCAGAGGTGTGAATTTATTTTGTGCAGGTCCAGCACTTTTTTTTCTTCCAATTCTTGGCTTATTACTTGAAAACAACAACAACTTCGTAACCACAACAGCAAATGTGCTCAAAGAACACCCTTTTATCAGGTTTAGTTAATAAAAGTGATCGCCTCTTAGTTAATGGCAGCCTGTACATATAGCCTGACTTGTGGTGCTGGCCATGCTGATACCAGCTTGGCATTACCATGAACGTAAAAAAAAAAGTTACCGCTTGTCTTATCCCAGACACGGGTTGCAAGGTAAGATTCTAAAAAAGAAGAAGGAAAAGAGCCAATGTATTATGTATATAATATTTTTATATTTTGGTAGGTGTAAGAGTGCATAGGAAGAAAGATTAAAACGTAAAGGAGTAGCCGGGGATCGCAAGTTCAAAAGTACATAATAAACCGGCCTCTTTTGCCAAAGAGTGCAATTCCTTGAGGATTAGATGTGAGGGGGAGTTTTCAGCTTGGTCAATATTGGACCCCGTTTGGGGGTGGTGATGGTTTTTGTTAGGAGCTCCATCATTACCCTTTTTAGCTGCCCTACTACTGGCATCAGAGTGATTCACAGGGGTATTCCACAGCAATGGATCTTCATCCTTAACATGGGTAATGACTACTGTTAGGCCCTCCAGGTGCTGGACGGCCGGTGTTGTGCACATGGAGGCAAATACCGAGAGTTCACGCACCAGGTGCAATGGAGAAAAATGACCAAACAAAAGGGCATCTTCATGTAAAGAGTTGTATGAACACTCAATGAAAACAGCAGCTAAGCGGTTGTCAGACAGGAGTTCCGCGGCATGTGCCCACACAGGCATATTGCGCGGCGTTGCTGATACAATGTCAGGTTCTACATCACCCCAAATCAGCACGACTCGATTGGTGATGGAATCAGTGATAAAGTACGCAGTGGAGATGTAGGTCGAAGGATGCGTAAGATTGGGGTGATTGTGAGGCGCGCTTGCCGAAAGATAGATGCTATGATTGTGGACAATTGTGTGTGCGTTAGATGACCCGGTGTTGGCTGAAGTATTTTGGTTCGATGGAATCCGTGCCAAGTTCGTCGATGAGTTTGTGGGCGAATACGAATTTGCAAGGCCGCTACTGCACGCTGGAAATGTAGAGACCGGCGGCGCATTTCCAAAATGAACCCCGTTCATAGACGCCACGGACGAATGCCGTCTCCCTGCAACTTGACATGCAGTACCATGCGATACCTCAAACGGCAGCACCGAAAGGTTTGTCGCCATTCCATGCCTTGAGTACTTGGCAGCCACGGCAGAGTCCGACGTGGTAATAGAATTCTGATGGGGTTTTGCTTTCCGTAATCGCTGCAAAGTGATTAGACCCACCGGGTCAATTCCCTCGTTGGTCAAATTGGGCCACACAACGCCGTTAAATATGTACTGGAGCAGCGAGTCAATAGTGGACGTGAGACCAACGACAGTCATTGGCTTGAAAATGTTAAAGTTACCAGAGTTGATGACAAGACCGGCAACATGGTCAAGATGTGGGTGCGTGATACAAACAGCTGAAAGCAGGTTATTGATAATGTGCCACACATTCTCCACCGGCCGCTCATGGGGAAGCGCTTCTGGAGGGAATATGGCATGGTTTGCACTCGCAGCGGAAACACTTTCCCGCTTGTTCCTTAAATTTCGCTGAACCTGCGTCTGTGGTTGCCGCGCTTGGAACAGATTCGAGTAAATTTTCATCAAAAGCGAAGGCTTTTTATCAGTCGTCTCAATCTGGCGCTTTTGTTGGTCAAGTAACATCTGGTTAGTAAGGATGTCCAGGACCCCAGATGCAAGTACGCCTGCATCAACCGCAAGCAAACAGTTCTTTTCCCAGGGTGTCTGCGCTGATTTGACGAGAATCGATGAATTGTTACGATCCAGAGCGCCGCCATTAGATCCCTACAGCAAGTTAGTAAACAAATTAAGCCGAGTTTCAACTCATGTCGGAGACAAAAAAAGCTGTTTAATTGATGCAGTTTCAGTCAACACAAAGGCGCTGAAGAGACACATAAAAAAATGCCAACAAGGGAAACATACTAGAATGATTATTTGAAATGCATCGCCATCAGACGCGCAAGGGTTGTTTTCAGAGAGCACAGTGTCTACAGCATTAGAAACTGGCGAATTTAATGGTGATGGTGAGACGTGCAAGCTGGTGGTCTGGATGGTACTGCTAAAGCGAAAGTGTGTGTTGGCAAAAGGTTGGTGTGACATTATAAACGCACAAACAAGTCAGGCAAGTATGAATTTTAGTTTGCCGGCGTAATCACAATGAATAGAAAAAAAGAAGATGTGAAAAGAAGAAGAAGAAAAAAAATTGGATGAATTAAAGTAGCGAAAAGAAACAAAGGTTGTTGGTCGGTTGGAAAAATGATTGAAAAAAAGGAAGGAAAAAAAAATAAAAAAATAAAAATAAAAGAGATACTCGATACCAATCCGGTTAGCCTCGATGCTAATGCATGGAAGAAAATTGTGCAACTGGCAAAGATTAGTCCAAATTGTCGGTGGGGCCAGTCTGCATAGAAACACTGCAGAGAAGGCCGGGCATGACATCTTCGAAAAAAAGAAAGGCCCCATTGAAACTTTAATCTTCGCGTCATGTGCAGAGGGGGGCCTCAGGTGGCAATGATGCAGTGGGAAAAAGAGGATTGGTCAGGCTTAATTTCCGATTATTTTCAGCTATGGAAGGTGATTTTTAACTTCTTTTTTGTTTTCTAGAAGCATTAGGAATCAAGAGTCTCAGTGTACCATCACAAACATGATAACCCTGAGCAGTTCAGAGTAAAGACCCAACGTCTAATCCCTAAAGATGAAATATTAGACGCATATTTTTTTTATTAGAATACTGCTAGCCAGATTGAGGTCTCTATCAGATTCTTGATTACATATTGGACATTTGAGCTGCTTTGAACCTCCAATCTTGCAACGAAGGAAAGAAACAGATGTTAAGTTGTTTTTAAAAGAGGCCTGGTATATACTCTTTCAAGAACAGAGAATACGCCAGAGGCCTACCGTTTGTATAGAATTGATTAAGAATCTTTGGAATGAAAGTTTCCGTCACACGGCTTGTTGAACCCCCAGTTTTCGTCAGCCAAGACATTCCAAATGAGTCTGTGAATCATCAAACCCCTATCTTACGGCTCCGCAGAAAACCCAAATAGTCATTCCGAGGGCTTGATAGAAATACGGGTACAGCGATATCTACTATATCTAGATAATTTTATTATATTCTTCATATTACTGGTTGCCTAATTGATTTTGCGACTTCCGATAGATGAATAGATAATCACCTTATTGTTCTTACACTAGTGGGGTTGTACTATGGAGCCGAATTTTGAACTACATGATTACAACTGCTGTATCAACAAAAGAGAAAAAGTCGTAACTTTACCAGGACAGTCCAAAAAGAACCAATGAAAATGACTAGAATTATTGGAAGTTGTATCTGTGTATGTTTTCTATCAGAATGAAGGGCCAACAAGACATCGTTAGATTTACCCATAACTTTTTGTTTACCTGAAGTAGTGGCATATATATCTTATACTTTGAAATGATAGAGTCAAGTCTTTAGTTATTAGTTTCAAACCGTAAAAACTGCAACAAGACATAGGTCTTATTTTCTAACTTTGATATTTAAAGCTCAAGTTCTTTGTTCTATAGCATTTTTCTTGTTATCGGTATGTAATCAGGGCTAGGGCTATATTTAGTACTGTCGTCATCTCTTTAGTGACAGCATGATGAAACTCCGTTGTTCTTTAAAACGACGCAACCGTCAGAAGCTTCTCGTTTCACTTCTTTATCAACACGCCGCCATGTCCTCCTCAGAGAACAACAGTAGCTCGATCACTATCAAGATTGCCTCGCCTGTGGCAATTGCCATTGGCAAGTTATCTGTCTATACAGTGCCCCGCGACTCGACCGTGCTGGAGCTTAAAACTGCCATCACAAATCGCTTCCCCAGCTCAGAGCCAGGACCCGCGCCAGACCGTCAACGCCTGATCTTCCGTGGCAAGCTGCTTGAAAATACCAAGAAAATATCAGAAGTTCTCAAGGAAAACAGTTTGCAGAATGCTTCCTCTATTCATTTCCATCTTGCCATAAAACCTCTTGTCGACGCAGCTGCAGAGTCCGGCTCTAGCCGGCTCGGGGGAACATTTGCCAATCGATTTTTTGGTAGCGCCAGCACACCATCCAGTAGTGCTATCGCCAGTTCCAACACCCCATCTAGTAATGCTTTCGGCAGCTTCAACCACACTATTGACCGTAACATTAGTAGCAGTACCAGCAATAGCACACATCCTAGCAGGGATAGTAGTTCACCGAGTATTAGTTTTCCGGCCTCTATTCCTGTTACCTCCAACAGCAGGTTAGACTCGCAATCTTTACACACGACTACCACTCAGCCAACCGACAGTAATGCCTCGTCTGACATTACTACTGACCCGGAAATCGTTCCTACATCTGGACAGCAGCACTTTCCCAATGTTTGGACGTCCAGCTCTAGCTTCGGTCCATCTGCTGATACTGTTAGCTCACCAACTAGCAACCCCTCTACCACTCCGTCTGTCCAAATCACAACAGCTTCAACACAATCCTTTGCATTCAATTCTTCTCATCCAGTCTTTGATGTTCAATCACAGGCATCCTCGTCGTCTGTGCACGATCTATATACAACTCAAATCCCACCCCAGGGTAGTGCTGGTATTTTAGATCTCAGTCGGGTCAGCTTTTCAGTTACGGAGTCAGGGGCACGTACTGTCAATTTTGTTGGTCCACATTCCATTATTATTCCGATTCCGGTTGAACAAGTTGCTTTTATTAGAAACCACGCCAATGAACTGCTTTGTTGCTTGGCCCCGGAGGCCTTGGTAAGGCTATCAAATATCTTACACCGCCCTGTTGAGCCCGAGCCCCTGTCAAGCCGAACACCCATATATACTGACAGCCCTACAGGTTTGCCAACCTATAATCCCGATCTTCCCGTGGGTAGAAACCTGTATCTATCAACGCCAGTGGTTCGCAGTGTTCCTACGCCAACCCAGCCCATCATTGCCCAGCCCGATGTGCTTGGTACAGAGCCTGTTCCTATCGTTGAGCAGCCCCTAAATGGCATAAGAATTGGATTTGGTACACGGAATGTTGATATTAATGCACAGTTTTTCCGCAATCACTTTGGCTTTATTAGCTTTTTACTCAGAGTAATCCTTGTCATTGACTTATTCGTCATGGATTTTAGCCCCGAGGTTCAGGTGGTCTGCGTCGCAGCAGGGTTGATAATTGCACTACTGTGGACCAACAACATCATTCAGCGTGCGGCGACGCAGGTGACAGAATCTATTCGTAATGTCCTGTTTCATATGCCACACGGCAACCCGGCTGTTCCTACGGAGGAAGATCAACCACAGGAGCCAGACCAGGAGCAACAACAGCAACCTCAGGCAGTGGAAGCAAACGAGCAGCGCTCGAACCTGAAGGAGTTTGCTCTTTCGGTGAGAAGATTTGTTCTCATGTTTGTGGGTAGTCTAATTCCATTTGTATATGATATGTGGCTTCGTGAAGAAGCAATTAGACGTGAGCATGCTGAGCGCATTGCTGAGCGCCAGCGTTTAGAGCAACAGCAACAATTGGAAGAGGAGCAGCGTCTAGCTGAAGAGCAGCAAAATGCAGAAAATGTCAGTGATCCAGCTGAGCAGCCGGAAAACGACACGCTTGACAACGACAATTTTAGTGCTACCAATGATTCCAAAACCCCAGAAGTATTGAGAGCTGAGTCTCCAGAGCCACTTGAGGATGTCCCTGCTGGACCATCAGGGTCGACACAGTACCAGGGCGGCGAGGACCAGACTCTGCTTCGTAGAAACGTCTAAGTAATTAGTCTATTATTTTACCATTATTATTTTTTTTTTTTTTGCTAGTTTGTTTTAACAAACGTTTATACCTTTTTTCTACTTTAACTAGAGTGCTGTTTTTGGTTAAAAGCTTGTTGTGCTGTATCATCTATATTTCATTATTCCAACGTCGTCGAGGAGTCAGCGTTGATTAATGAAATTCTGGAAATCTTGAAGCTGTAAACGTTTGCGACATTAATCCCTCTTTACAAAACCCACTATTCTCTTTCCCAACTGCACGTTTCCATTTGCGCGTTACGCGGATAAAGCCAGTAGTATACATTTAGACCCCGAGGGCTGTTAGCATTCACCGAGAAACCCATCCATCCACCACCTATACACACATACCTGTATCATGTCACGGGTGATCAAGTTCGGGCCCTTCACAGTCACAAGACAAGTCTTTCTGCGCACGGCCTACACGTACGGGCTCGTTAACCTCAAGCCAATTCTGCCCGGGCATGTGCTCGTGTGTCCGCTGCGCGCAATCTCGCGCGTGTCGGAGTTTACCCCGGCCGAGGCGCAGGATTTCTATGCCACGGTGCAGCGCGTGGCAGGTGTAATTGAGAGCCACTACCACGCCGATGCGCTCAACATCTCGATCCAAGACGGGCCCCTCGCGGGCCAAACGGTGCCGCATGTGCACTGCCATATTATTCCGCGTAAGCTGCACGATCTGGCTAATGTCGATGATGTCTATGGGCGGCTTAATAGTGTGGACAATGATTTACAAAAATCCTTTGAAATCTTGAAACAAGCTAATCGGGACGATACTCGCTTTCAAAACCCCGATGTGGGTCGCTCGGGCCCGCGCTCAATGGAGGAGATGGAGCGTGAGGCAAAGGAGCTGGCCCAACTTTTTGAGACCAACTAATTTAACAACTAGCTTGCAGTCCCGGCACTTGCTCACATTCTTGTATTCCTAACTGAACATCACCCATATAGCTTTATACTATCTCATAATATATCCGTTGACCTTAGAACCGGGTTGGGTTTCGTGCGCCAAATCAAACAAACAAAAAAAAGACAAGAAATAAACAAACTACTATATTTACAAGAGACAGAAACTATATACCATATACAAACAGAGCGGGAAACAAGACACAAGGGAAAACGGACTTATTTGACAAAAAAAAAAAAAAAAGGATTCCAACAAAGACAAACCAGGTTTCTGCCAGGGAATATGAGACACTAAATACCTTTTTGGTCAGAAAGTTGGCGGAGCAGAGCCCCTGGCACTTACTGCTGTGCAGCCTTCTCAGCCGCCAGGCGCTCGTGGTGCGCCTTACGGTACTGCTGCGCAAGGAACTCGGCCTTGACGGCCTTCCGCCGTCTCTCACCACCCCAGCTCTTCTTGCCGCGCTTAAATTCCATCAGCTCCTCGCCCTTTCTGAACTTTTCTCTCCACGCCAGAATGTATCTAAAAGAAATATATAGGTTAGCTGATAATTCAAGTAAATTCACATCACAACCCCCCTAGTAAACAAAAGCATGTAGCTACAAAAGATAGTTGCATCCCACTACTCTTCAGCTCATTTACGTTCTACTGTGAAAGGGTCTCGAGTTCGTTTGGGTTTCGGTTGCGGTGGGGCTTACCTTCTGGTGCGGGTCTCGATGCCCTTTGACTTCATCTCGTAAGATGACATGGTGAAAAGATCCTGCCAGGACTCAAAGTTGTCGGCAGCCTCAGCTGACTTGCGGCCAATCTTAGTCAAGAAAGTCTCCACGTCGGGGACCTTCTCGGTCGGCGCGGGGATCTTACTGTCGGTAGCAGCCTTGCTCACAAGCTGGAGACTGCTCACCGCAGAGGTGGAGAATGCAAGGGCGGTAGTGCGGACCGCAGCGGTCTTGAACACAATCGATTGTGACAGCAGGTTTCGGCTCAGCATCGTGTTGTATACGGAAGGGTGTCGTCTCAAGTAATGGTCGTAACCTCGAGGGTTTGGTGCGTTGATCTGTGGACGAATGAAAATAGAAAAAAAAAAGTTTTCTATGTTGAAAAATCAGGGCAAGGGCATCGTAGCTCTAGCGGTACTTTTCATCACGCAGCAGTAGTTTACAACACGGAAATTTCATTTTTCATACAGAAATTACAAATAACAAATTATAAAAATAATCGTTTCATAAGTACAACGGGGTCTGGCACATTCATAGTGGCTAACTCTCAAATCACTAACATTGCTCAGGCAGTAGCATACTTTTCGCGGAAAACCTTTGCCGCGTTAACCATGTTGGTGAGCTGTTTCTTGACTTCATCCCACTTTCTGGTCTTCAGACCACAGTCAGGGTTGATCCAAAGTTTCTCCTTAGGATAGACTTTGAGAATCTCACTGATACGGTTCTCAAACTCCTTCTGAGGAGGTACTCTGGGAGAGTGAATGTCAAAAAGACCAAGACCAATATGGTTAGGGTAGTCGGCAAATTCTTGAATGTAATTTGGATCGTCTTTCTTTGAAAACTCAATCGACACCACGTCCGCATCGAGCGCCTTGATATGAGCAGGGTCAAGATCAGAGTAACAGAAGTGCGAGTGAATCTGCGTGTCGTTCTCGACACCAGACGTAGCAAGACGGAAGGATAGAGGAGCCCACTTGACGTACTCATCACGCTCCTTGCCAGCTCGCAGAGGTAGACCCTCACGGATGGCAGGCTCGTCTACCTGGATGATTTTAACACCGGCAGCCTCAAGATCATGGACCTCATCTCTAAGAGCAAGTGCGAGCTGTAGGGATTGGTCCTTGGCAGAGATATCATTTCTAGGAAATGACCATCTCAAAATGGTGACCGGACCAGTAAGCATACCCTTGACTGGCTTGGTCGTAATAGATTGAGCATATTTAGACTCCTTGACCGTAATTGGTCCAGGGCGTGAGATGTCACCAACAATGATGGGAGGTCTGACATATCGTGAGCCATAAGACTGAACCCATCCGTTAGTAGTAAACGCAAAACCATTCAGTTTCTCTCCAAAGTATTGAACCATATCGTTTCTCTCGGGTTCACCATGAACTAGAACATCAAGATCAATATCTTCCTGGAACTTGATAACTTCATCAATTTCCTTTTGAATAAATTTCTCATATTCTTCCTTGGAGATGTCACCTTTGTTATACTTGTTTCTGTTGACACGAATCTCCTTGGTTTGAGGAAAAGAGCCAATTGTAGTAGTGGGGAAAAGAGGCAAATTTAGAGCTTGTTGAGCATCAAGACGCTCAGGGAATGGTGCCTTTCTCTTGGAGTCCTTCTCAGTTACAGATTCAAGTCTGGATCTTACAGCGCGATCGAGAGTAATATGGGACGAGGCGCGGGCATCAATACTTTTCTTGTTGGCAGCAAGAGCATCGGCAACCGAGTCTTTGCCATCTGTGACAGCCTTGGCAATAAGAACAACCTCGTCAAGCTTTTGAGTAGCAAATGAAAACCAATCAGTGATAGTAGGATCGGATTTGCCCTCATTTTTAAGGTCTACAGGAGTGTGTAGAAGAGAAGACGAGGTAGCCACAATAATTCTATCGGCACTGATTTTGGACTTGGCAGACTCAACAAAATCAATGGCCTTAGATAGATCTGTTTTCCAAATGTTTCTGCCGTCGACAATACCCACCGAAAGAATCTGCTTCTCAGTGAGAGCATCAATGGCATCATCAATCTGTTCGGGGACACGAACAAAGTCATAGTGGAATCCGGCCACTGGAAGACCCTTAATTGCACCGATATTAGGTCTGGCATCGCCAAAATAGGATGCAATCAAGATTTTGGGAATGTCGGTCTTTTCACTCAGGAACTTGTAGGCTGTCTTAAATGCAGTCTTGTATTCCTCGGGGAGATCGAGAACGAGAATTGGTTCATCGATCTGGACTGAAGTGGCTCCAGCAGCAGCAAGCTTAGCAAGGATTTCAGCGTAAACAGGAAGAAGCTTGGGGAGAAGCGAAATCAAGCTAAGGTCAAGAGAGTCCTTATCATCCTTTCCAAGAAACAAAAACGAAACAGGACCAAGCAAAACAGGACGAGTATCGATTCCAAGTTCTTTAGCCTCCAGATATTCATCAACAGGCTTTTGGCCATTAAGCTTAAATTCGGTATTGTGAGAGAATGTCGGGCGGACGTAGTGATAATTAGAGTCAAACCACTTGACCATCTCAAGAGCAGGCACATCAACAGCAGGTGAAGTCTCAGTGGCTTCACGCTGCAGACCTCGACCCATTGCAAAAAGTGTGTCAATATTCGGAAGGTTATACTTTTTGTATCTCTCCGGAATCACATTAAACAGCAATGATAGATCAAGAATATGGTCATAGTACGAAAAGTCGTTGGATGCAATGATGTCGACACCAGCATCCTTTTGCAATTTCCAGTTATGTGCCCGGATATCTTTACCGGTCTTGACGAGCTCGTCAATAGTTGCTTTACCAGCCCAATAGGCCTCGGTGATTTTTTTCAATTCGCGATGGGCGCCAATACGGGGAAATCCAAGAACAGAAGAAAGAACCATTGTAAATCAAAATTGTTCAATAAGTTGAGAAAAAAAATAAAAGAAAAAGATTTTTTTGGTAACTTGAAGAATAGCAATAACAAAAAATATTAAAAGCAATGGAGCAAGAGAAAGGATTATAAAAATTTTAAATTGGAAATTAGTAAGTTTAAGTAGTTTTTTCAAAAGCTTTGATGAGACTTGCTACTGTTGTGGCGGGGAATCTAATTTTCCATTATTTTATTATTATCATCATTGTTATTGTTATGACTGTTATTACCATTATTCAGTTGAATTAACATTGAAAGCTCACCTTACAGCCTCTTCAAGCAAACAGACCGGCCCGGGTGATAAAGTATAAAGTATCACGCGCTGCACCTAAATGTTTCTTATATGTTGAGTGATGATACGCGGAAATCTGTCTTAATACTCGTTTCTCAAGAAAGATATGGTCCAATTGCGGGATAAATCTCAAGATTCCTGTGTTCAATTTGTAGTCCTGAGATACTGTATGTGATTGCCATTGAGCCCAATGTCGCTTACACGAGTCCGCAAGACGATCTCTACGCGGAGCCAGTCTGGCAGAACTGGTATGTGTATTTTCGAACCACTTGAAAGCGAACGCAGTTAATCAATTGACCCATGGCTTTCCAGTCATTTTCTTTGAAGATTATGTTGACAATGGTAGTTCCTTCAGTGTGTTTACACGTAGCACAATTTGTTGTTTGTGAATGGTGACATTGTTGGTCACATCAGGGTCACATCAATGTCACGGCTCTAGTATAAGGTTTGGCGTTTATGATAGCCGGGCACAGCAAGGCTTGCTAACAAAAATAAAATCGATTCAAGAATATTTGAAATTTCAAACGGGTTGCAATTTGATCAACAAAACAAAGGAATAAAGGGAAATTTTAACTTTTTCGGAATATAACATGGCTTTTGAAAACGGTCATGTTCGCGTCTGCAAGGATCGAAAAAGTTGCGATTTAGGGTGAAAATTGTGAACACAAAAGACTTGGTATTTATGTTTTAACATTTGTGATCTACACTTTTTGGAAATAGGTTTAAGTCTAATCATATTCTCCCGTCTAGTCTTGAGCCAAAATTTTCAAATCTTCGAAGCTAATCCTGGCAGCCATTTCATTAACAAGAACTAGATTGTTAAATCTATGCAAGGTAATGTTTAAATTTTAAGACAGTCATTTATAAACATTTAGCATGTGTGGAATCTTATGCCTGTTTCAGCCTGCATCAACGTGCACCTTTTATAGAGAACTCTTCAATGAGCTCAAGCCCTGCATAGACGACAGAGGTCCAGATCTGATCCAGGATCTTGAGATTCCTCTGGCTTCAGGTGGCACTCTCTCGATGCACTCATCTGTACTATCTTTACGGCCACCGCTTACGGAACAACCTCTGACCTACGAAAAGATTGACGGAAACCACGATGTGTTGCAGTTCAATGGTGAACTCTACAACGACGATATCAATGGCAACGACACCAGCTATCTGTACAATCAGATTGAAAAGCATGACGACAAATTAGAAAATGTGCTTGAGAAAATTAAAGGCGAGCTAGCGTTTTGCTTTTATCAGGCTGAAAAAAAAGTGCTGTGGTTTGGACGCGATTGTATTGGCAGGCGGAGCTTGATGTACAATCATAGCAGTACGACTGGCGAGTTGATAATTGCAAGTGCAACAGATTCAAGAATATCTGAACGAAATGGTATAAATTTGATTGAGGTGCCTGGTGGGGTTTTTTTTAAGTACCACCTGGATAGCAAATCATTAGAAACTATCAAATGGAGTTATGACACGAGCGTAGCCAGACTGACGTTCCCATATAAGCAGATCAATTCGATCTATGAAGATAGCCGATCCCCTGAAGAAGTTAGTGATTTTACTCAACAGCTCTATGAAAAGTTACAACAAGCTACAAAGCGGAGAGTAATTGGCATTCCCCAGTTACCATCCAACGACACAAAGGATTCCAAGTTAGCGATTCTTTTCTCTGGTGGAATCGATTGCACACTTATCGCAGCCTTTGCTGACGAGATTCTCCCCATTAATGAGACAATTGATCTGCTCAATGTGGCTTTTGATAACCCAAGAATTGGTGGCGGTTATAACACACCTGATAGAAAATTGGGCAAACGGTCATGGGCAGAGTTATGCAAGTTACATCAGAAAAGATATTCAACAACACACTGCACTCGATTCAGGTTTGTTGAAATAAATATTCCATATGAAGAGACACTGGAACATAGACCTAATGTTCAAGGTCTTATCAAGCCTCAAGAGAGTGTTATGGACTTGAGCATTGCCATTGCATTTTATTTTGCATCACGCGGTAAAGGCTCTATGTACAGCGATCCCGACGACTTGACTTCATATACCCAAGAAAACTATACCAGTCATGCTCGTGTTCTCCTCAGTGGCCTCGGTGCTGATGAGCTCTACGGAGGATATACTAGACATACACGAGAGTTCACCGAACGGGGACCTGATTCTTTTGCAGAAGAGCTGCAGCTCGATTTTAGCCGACTTCACTCACGCAATCTGGGCCGTGATGATCGTGCCTGCTCTACCTGGGGCAAAGAGCTGCGATATCCGTTCTTAGACGAAGATGTTGTTAGTTGGACGATGAGCAATTGCCCGCTCGACTTGAAGATGAGCAAGCGCGGTGATACTATTGAAGGCAAGAGCATTCTTCGCAACATTGCCCGTAATCTCGGACTATCTCAGGTTGCAGAGGAAAAGAAGCGGGCCATTCAATTTGGAGCCAAGTCTGCAAAGATGGAACTGGGCAGCGGCAAAGTTAAGGGCACCGACGTGTTCCGGTAGTGTGTGTTACATAAGATATACTGAAAATTATGTAATGTTGCCACTTTCTTTATGATGTTGAACCAAAAACCCGCTCCTTTATCAACCGCACCAGATTAAAGACAAGTACTGATCACCCTACATATTCTACACCCACATTCCCTCCAATTGGCTTGTAATAAAGATGAATAGACTCTTTGGATCTAAAACAACTGCGCCTAAGCCTACTCTCAACGATGCAATTAGCGGATTAGACAGCCGCGTGGCATCGCTTGACGTCAAGCTGTCCAAGCTCAATGCAGAGCTTGCAACATACCAGCAGCGCATTTCGCGGATGAGTGACAGGTCCCCTGGCAAGGCCGCCCTTAAACAAAAGGCTCTTAAAATTCTCAAGCAGCGCAAGCAGATAGAGGCGCAGAAGGAGTCACTGGAAACGCAATCGTGGAACATGGAACAGGCGTCGGCAACAACAGACAACCTGCGTAACGTGATGGTGACAGTTGACGCTATGAAGAGTGCCAACAAAGAGCTGAAGAAGCAATACGGCAAAATTAATATCGATAAAATTGAGAGTCTGCAAGACGAGATGGCAGATTTGTTGGACATGTCACAGGAGCTGCAAGATACTATGGCCCGGAATTACGCTGTACCAGACGACATCAGCGAAAGCGAACTGGATGCTGAATTGGAAGCCTTGGGTGAGGAGATGGAGTACGAGAGTATGCAGGCCGAGACGACTAGTGGCATTCCCAGCTATTTGGCAGAAGACAGCGTGCCGACCTTTGTTGATGAGCCTGTTGAGGAGGAGAAGAAGGTGGCCGCGTCATAAATTGACTATTTACAGGATTTCATTTACTATTTAATTTACATATCATCAATCAACTCTAGTTGACTCTCTTTCTCACAGACATCAAGTAGTTGCCCATTTGAACTGGACCGCCAGCCTTCCATCCAACACCAGGAATGTAAAGGCAGCCCTCAGACGCGAGCACATCGCAGTCAGTACGCTTTTCAAACCATGCCCGCAGCTCACTCTCATTGATATATTTGGAGTACGTGTGGGTACCCTTGGGCACAACCTTTAGCACGTCCTCGCCCATGAAAATAGTTGTAAAGTACGAAACAAATGTGCGGTTGATTGTCGACAGGAAGAGCAAGCCGCCAGGCTTAAGCAGGCTGAGAGCCTCCTTGAGAACCTCCGATGGGTAGGGCACATGCTCGAGCATCTCAAACATTGTAATGATGTCGTACTGTTCCTTATTTTCCTTGAGCTTTTCAAGCTCAATCAAGCGGTAGTCGAGCTTTTTTACGAGAATGGGGTCAGTCTTACGGTGCGCTTGCGCAGCCTCGAGCACATCGGGGGAGAGATCAATGCCACGAACACGATTGGTATAAGGTTGACGCGCAAGGCATTCAGATAGAATACCGCCGCCACAGCCAACATCGAGAACCTCTAACTTTGCGGATGAGTAAAGCTGCTGGAGTTCTTGTTCAGCGCGCTGCTGAGACTTGCGTCTAATTTCGGAATCGCGGGGGAAAAGATCAAGGCTAAAACCCGGAACAAGAAACCCGTCATCAGTAGTGCTCTTTTTGAAATTGCTATTGGGCAGGGTCTTCCAGCTATTTCGGAGGGTCTGGTGGATAAAGTCCATCCGGAGCAGGTTCATCTTATGAAGGATACGCTGCGACCCTCCAACATCCCACCAGGTCTCGGCGAGTTCAGCGAAATGAGCAAGCTCATCACTACTGGCGCCAGTAGTAGGACCAGAGTGGCGGCATGTAGCAGAGATCGAAAAAGCTCTGACAGCAGGCAGGCGGATCAATGGGCGGGCAAACATATCAGGGTCCGTGGAGTTGGTCTAGCGAGAATTAAACGACATTGAAAAAAAAAAAAAAACAGTCCAGAAAAAGGCAGAGTACGATGAGTGGTTAGGGTTGGTTGCCAAAAACTTCATTGTTTGTCAAGGACTCTGAGATTTGTTCATTTCTTTCTCTTCATCTAAAACAGACAATACAATATCTAATTGAACGACAGGACGAACGAGAATGGCACCATGGTCTATCCACCAGCTTTACAAGAGGAACTAAAGAATGTCGACAGCATCATAGCTACGCGCCAGCGCCGTGCGAATGCCGGCAACAAACTGCAGGCCCTACTCAACTCGGAGGCCCCCTTGCTCGACGAGGATGAACAGACGAACAATATCTTTCGCGAATTCGAAGACGACGAGGATTACAGTGTGGACACTAAAAAACATCTAGAAAGTGACACGGAGTCAGTTTCATCTAGTGCCCGGCGAAAGTCACATCCTGCCGTCAACGGCGGCGCCAACTCAAGCGACGCAGATAGCGACATTGATCAAAAGGACGACGATATGTTTAGTGATTCTGCCGATTCGAACTCGGAGAATGAAAATGAGGACGAGGATGCTGGTGAGCGCGAGCTACAGCGCGAGGAGCGTCGCCGCAAGAAGCGCGATGGTGTTGACGCGATTTTGGCCAAGGCCCAGCAGAAACAGCAACAGAAACACCAAAAGCGTACCGTTGACCAGGCCGAACTCGACCGGGCCAAAGCTGCCAAGCGCCAACGTATGCGCCTATCTGCCGATAACCTCATGTCAGAGAACCGTCGGAGCTCAACGCGCAGAGCTGCTGTCAAGAATAAGGAGGCTGTGATCCAGCGCTTGCAGGAATCTGAGGCGCGTCGCGCCAAACACAGTTCGGTGACTCCCACCACGAAGGTTGTACATAAACTTACCCAAGAGGAACGCCTTGCTGAGGCGATCATCACCGAGAAAAAGAACACGGAATCGCTTAAATCGTTTTACGAGCAGGAGGAGGACCGCAAACTCAAACAGCGTGCTGCTATGCTCGCACGACGCGTTCCCATGACTTCTTTTATACGCTATGTCAGCAAAACTGTACTCGAGCCCGCCAGCATACCGAAGCTGATTGAGGAGATCAAGGAGGAGGCCGTCGTCCCCAAAAAGCGCGACTGGAAAAAGAAAAAGACCAAGAGCACCACCGACGATATTAAAGAGGAAAAGAAAGGCGAAGCCGCTACTTCTGAACCCTCCGACAAGAGCGTCAAGGACCCCGTCGATATGCTCGATTTTCCAGACACAAACATTGATCCGGCCGTTGCCACTACCAGTGCCATCGGTGACGTCGAAGCATCTGCCACGACCAACAATAATGAGAACAACGACACTAATACTATTAATGACACTAACAAAAAAAAACCTAACGATTTGAATAATGTGATCACGAACGACGCTATCATCGATCCGACCTTTGACACATTTGAAACTTCACGGCGGTCGACCAGCGTGGAACAGATGGAAGCTGATTATATCAACTTCACTATTGGTGATGAAGACCAAGAGAGTCCAAAGAAGGACTTGGCGGCAGAAAATGACGAGTCTGCTGTCCCTGTTGACGTCATTATTGGTAGTGACAAGCCTGGCCAGGGCCCACCCGTCGCAGTTGAGGATAAGATATTTCCTGGACCAATTGACAATCCGCTAGCCTCCGAGACTGCGCTCAAGAGTGCTGGAAAGGAAAAGTCGCTTGATTCGGGTGTCATTTCTTCTCAGGATCCCATCATGGCTCTTACTGATAAAATCGACGATCCCTTACTGACCGAAGAGGAGCACATTGATCCTTCCAAGTTGGTGGTCGAGGGTCCGCCATTGTGTCATGCACTAACTACCATCAGTCTAATGGAGTTCCCGCCAGACTTTACTTATAGCATTCCCGAAATCAAAACAGTGCTGTTTGGCGATCAATCCTTGCAAATGCCTATTGTGCCCGAGCGCAACAACGTTCCCACCACACATCGTAAGAGTAACAGCAGCGGCCGTAAGAAGGCCAACAATACCCACAACGGCGCCGCTGCTGCGGGAACTGGCGGTGCTGCCGCTGCAACTGGCAGTACCAAGCTCGGTCAATTGTCAAACAACCCCACGGCCGCAGCAATCTTGGGCACGGGGCGTGGAGGTCTGTTTGGCACCGGTAAAGGCAAGGTTTCACCCAGTTTACTCAACTCCATTACTTCCTCTGGCTTGGGCTCGTCAATTGTGCCTGCCACGGCTGCAACTCCCACGGGCGTGTCGGCCGCAGCGACCCTGGCCAACGCTGGTATCCCCAAATGTGTTGTTACGGGCAAGCCCTGTAAATTTGTTGATCCCAAAACGGGTATCCCTTACTCCTCAATGGAGGCATTCCAGATCATCCGCACCGTCACCAATCATATGGTGCCCTGGAACAATGATTTCGGGGTTTATATTGGAGCCATAGGTACCCGCCATGCCAAGGGTGTGCCCAAGGGATTTGCTGATCCCGAGGAGCCGGTTGCTTCAGAATAGGGCCCCCGTCACTCCAAGTGTATATAACTTATTGTCTTTTCTGATTTATCACAAACTTGTAATGAAATTGTACGAAAAAAAGATATATATTATTTATGTGTAGAAATTCACAATTTATACTACTTACACTAGTCATAACTAGTAATACGAGTACATGTGGTTTTCTCACGATTTTTTTTTTTTTAACTTTGCACAAATTTTATCTACAAGACAACGCCGTAGCCAAAGGTGATCTTAATGGGCTTAACATAGTACTCATCAAAGTTCTTCAAGACAGTCTCGGCCTCGCCCAGAGGGATGCCGGTCCAGCTGACATTGACCGCGGAGTCCTCAGGACCCTCGGTCACCACAAGCTTGAGGGTGGCAGAATGGCCTTCCTTCCATTCACGCAATCTCCAGGTCATCTGAATCTCAGAGGGAGTAATTTCAGTGATTTTACCGGAAATGTTGCCGCCAAAAAGCGTGTACTGGAAACCAACCTCAGGCTTGATGATGGCCGTGGACCGGGACCACGCTGACACGCGCGCGGGGTCGAGCAGAGTTTTAATGATTTCAGACGCAGGCGCACGGAAGGTGACTTCGGTCTTGACGAGGGGCTCAGTGTTGTACTTGGGGATGTTGCCGGTGGCCGACGCGGCTTGCGCGTTCTTAGTGGTGGCCGCAGAAGCCGATGCAGATGTAGAAGACCTGGGTTTGGCGTCGAGGGCAGCAATATCGGCCTGCGACTTGATGGTGTTTTCGCGGGTAAAGTTAGATTTGACTTCTTCAAGCGAGTGCTGGATGCCAGACCCGTGCTCCTTAATCAGGTCCTTGCCGAACTGGAAAAGCGCGACACGCAGCTGCGGCACAATGCTCTTCTTGACAAGGTCCCGCACAGCATCATCCTTGATGCTGGAAACGTTGAAAACGTAATCGCTTTCCTCGGAATCGTATGCAACCTCGGGGATTTTAATTTCGCCAGAAACCTTGTCACCGTCAGCATTGCTGCTGCCTTCGAACGTGAGAACAAGCGCAAGATCAAAAAGTGAAATCACCTTGCCCTTGCGCTGACACACGTCAACGTCACCCTCGCAGGATTTGACACCAGTAATCTTGGCGGTAGCGTCCCCAGCTGAAGCAGAAATCTGGGGAAGCTTTTCCTTAAAGTAGGTCCTAGACCAGTCGATGCAGTTCTTGTCGACCCAGTGCCTGTCATCAGGAGGGGTTAGTGATCATGCTTGATCAATCCAATTACACAAATGAAATCGTTGAGTACATACCAGTTGTTGGGGTTATGCAAAACCATTGTGAAATTGAAGTCTACGTGAAAAGTACCGGGTGTGTGTGTGTGCGCGTGATGGAAGGTTGCTTAGTGAAGACAAAAGGAAAGAGATGACCTCGAAAGCTTGCTGTTAGAAATACTAATTTTTTAAAAATGACAGAAATTTCCAGAAGGTTTGGCAAAAGGGACTTAATTTATAAGAGTTGTAATATAAGTTTTGAGACTTGTGAATTGCAATTTGGATATTACCTTTTATAACTTGTGTTTTGTATTTTGTGACTTGGACATTTTTTAACTTTTACTAAATTAAATCTAAATTATACTAAACTGTGATAACTTTTAACACGTACAGAATAGTAATCATGCAAACAGCCTACCTGCCTTGTTTCTGTGCTAAACCTTCCCCATATTTTTAGCAGTGGCGAATTTCTTTTTAACCCTTCTCTGCGCGTAACCCAATCAGTTGGTTGTGACCACGACGACCATTTTGGAATTTTTTTTATTTTTTTTTTTGTTTCCTTATTTCACCCTGCTCTTTTCCCTCCTCCTCTTCACTTTTCTTCTCCAAAGAATATACGCTCCTTTGTCTGCAGACTTTACTAGGATATACCTGTCTACCACTACTACTATCAGCCACAATGGTGTCCACCAGAAGGTCCCGGATTCTGATCCTCACAGCCGTCACGTTTGTCGTGTGTTTCCTCATCTTTGCATACCCGCGGAGCCAGTCGCCCGTGTCTAAATTCAGCCCTGAGATCGACGAGAAGACGCGTCTAGAGCCCGAGTTCCAGGCCCCCGGGACAAATGCTAATGGTGCCAATTCTGGCGATTTATCCTCGCCACCTGGATCAGCCGTCAAGGCGGTCGGTGGTAGCACTGACGGGCAGGACCTGTCGAACGAGCCTGGAGAGACGTTTGATGCTGCCAAAGAGTATAAACTAATCCTCCGTCAGGCCCCTGTCATGATCTTTTCAAAGTCTTACTGCCCGCACTCCAAGTTTGTCAAGGACCTCCTGTTGAACGAGTATCAGATCAACCCGAAGCCCTTCGTAGTTGAGCTTGACCTGCATCCGCATGGTTCTGAGCTGCAAGCACACATTGGTGAAGTCACTGGTCGCCGCACTGTTCCCAACGTCCACGTCATGGGTCAGTCGCGCGGCGGTGGTGATGAGTTCCGGGCGTTGCACCAACAGAACACCCTCGCAGAAACCATGGAAAAGTGGGGCGGTGACAAGAAGATTTCCGTCAAGAGGTTATCAACAAACTGATCCAATCTCATTGATTTTTTGTTATAATTGTTATTATTTTATTGGTTACAATTGGTGTTTATGTGGAATCTAGGAGATACAGATCCCTTTTTTTTTGGTTTTTTTTTTTTTTTTGATGATTATGAGGAGGATGGCCTGAAATTTATCACAACTTGAAACGGAAAACAGACAAGACTCGGCCTAGCTATAGGACGGGCCTAAAAAAAAAAAAAAAAAAAAAACCCAGAGACTTTTTTTGAGATACCCATTTTGTCATTAATATCAAAACTATCTGTTAACATCACTACGAGGCGTATCGACTGAATGATCAGCGGTTGGGTGTGGGTGTATATGAATTTTGAAATAGAAGCTGAGAAAAAAACTAATAAATTAATTATTTTGATAAATCCGAGGAAGATGTACTACTCCAGGGGGGACTGAAAATATCATGCCGTTTTTACTTTCTATTGTTTTATTTTTATTCTGAAGAAAATCATCAGTCGCCTAGCGAGACTTGAATGGGCTTTGCTACGTAACCTCGCAGATAATGGTTCCTAGGCTGGCCAGAGAAAGGGGATGTAATCCCTACGTTTCCAACCGCCAAGCAGGCGCTTGCACAAACGCAAATCTATAATTAACATTATTATCGCTGGCCTTTGTAAGCCTGTGTGTGTATCTGCAAGATGTACAAACAATTAGCAGCCATTTGTTTTTTCTTTTTTGGTGCTGCTGAGGCTGTCCTTTTGTCTTGGTGCTTTGGGAGGGAGGTAATACCATTAAATGAAAGATTGGAAAGCCAGCACTAATCTTCCACAGCATCAAGGCAATATGTCATTAGTTTTCTCGGAAAGTCTTATGCAAAGCACTACAGTTGAAGCTTGATTAGATAGGCTTGGTGGGATCATTATCACCACCAACTTTTACTGACTCGTTATTTAGACACTATCAGGTATCAAATTCTTTAAAAAAAATTAAAGAAATAAATAAAAAAAGGCGAAATGAGAGCGAATGATATAAAAGGCATATTGCGTACAACCCATTCCGCAATTGTAAATTATCGTCGCGGCTGTCAGCCAACTTAGCACCGTCAATTTATTTATCGTCATCCTAACGGCTTTTTTTTTTTATCTTTTCCTCTCCTACTGAAAGATCCGAGCCTAGATGCCTCCTAAAAAAAGACACTTTCTCGAGGAAAAGTCAAAACCTTCTTGACACCAATATGGGGATTATTGCAGCAGCGGCCAAATGTCTTCGACCGTCACTATTCCTTTTATTTTCTTTTTTATTTTTTTTTAGATTAATTGATTGAAAAGGACTAACTTTACTCAGCATAATACCATTCTCAAGAATTTACCAGCATTGCAGCTCTTTCCATAATGGCATTCTGAATATCTTATGACAATTTACACTAATGCCTGTTTTTGGTTGTTGTTGTTGTTTTTTTTAGTTGTTTTTTATTATTAAATAGAGCTGGTTGTTACATAAAGGGCATCAAGACCAATTACTACTAACGGCCAGAAGTACAAAAAAAATTGAAAAATGAAAATAAAAAAACTTTTTTTTCCTAGTTTCCTGTGGCTGATGAGGATGTTGCCGAGGATGACGGAATAGATGACGAGGTTGCAATGGTGGGTGCTGTTGCTGCCGCTGACGTGGAGCCAGGAACTGCCCAGCTCTTTTTACTTTGTTTGTATAGCATCGCTGTGGGAGGGGTTCCGTAGATATTGTTGTTTGTGTCGCGCTTCTTGGCCTTGGCTAGTGCTGCCGCTGCAATTGCCGCAGAGGCTGATGTAGACGGTACGCTGCCATTGCTAGAAGCTGTACTGGTGATACTTCCCGTGCTCGTCACAGTGGTAGTTGCCTTTTTGTCCTCTTGCATGGCAGCTGCTGCAGCAGCGGCAACTGCCACCAGATCGTCAGTCAACTCCAACTGTGATTTCTGCTTCTTTACATGTTTCGCAGGGTCCGTCGATCCCGCCTTTTCGCTGTTATTGGTAGAGGCAACCTCAGATTGCACCGAAGTTGTACCATCTACCGAAGGTTGCTCCATGCTGTTGACCAGAACACCCGTGATGTCAGTCTCAAATCCACCCCGGTACTTTTCCCGTCGTCGGTGCTCGGGCAGAATTAAAAGCTCCGTAAGAAGCTCATCCACGACCTGTGGGAAATCTTTGTTATTACCATCCAGTATTTTGGCGCGTTGGCTCTCAAATGCAACTTGCAGCTCCTTGCCAGTCCAAAATCCGCGGGAATCAAGCGCGGCAAATCCATCCCAATCAACCTGACTTTCATCTTCGTAGCCGGACTGTTTGAGGAACTGCAGCAATGATATTTTATCGCCGGGCATCATGGCGTCGATTTTGGCCATTGCAGCCCGCTTGACCATTTTTGTCCACTTATACCGGCACTGAATGCGTGACCGTGTGCCGCCCATCATATCCGACACTTCAGTCCAGTTGATATCGTGGCCAGGATATGTTGTCATAATGTGTGTGACAACTTCTCGCAGTCTTTCTTCTTCATCTACACCCCACTTGTTCTGGACCCGCTTCTCACCGCACTTGACGTAGTTTCGCCACCGGTCGCGGCAGTCTTCGGGCATGCGGCACAGAGTTAGTCCAATCTGCTTCCATAATTTCCCTTTTTCTTCCACCAGATCACCAAGTTCCTTATCTTCTTCTGGCGTCCATTTGCCACGGGCTTTAAACACATGATATGCCCTGCGGATATGCTTGTATACAGAGGCCCGAGTCCGAGTTGGTAAAATGTTGGCTACATCATCCCAGAAATTGTCTTTACGTCTTTCATTAGACCACACCCGCTTGCACAAGTCCTCTCGAGTCATGTTATTCATATGACAGTAACGCATCATGAACTCATCAATGAGGTCGACCTCATGCTGGGAAAAACTACCGCCGTGTTGATTACCATTGCCGGTCCAGTTCAGCCGCTTAAAGCTGTCAGTCGTGAGTAGCGAAGCCTGATGGCTTGCAGAGCTAAGGCCCGCGCCGGCAGTAGCGTTCTTGGGACCAGAATCCCCGGATAAAGAAACATATCGCCAGTTATTATCGTCCATTAGACCACCAGCTGTAGCTGGGTCCGAGGTGACGCCAGCATTAGTAGCAGAAGACGGCGCAGTGCTGGTATTAGTGACAGGAGTCGATGCTGGACTTGACACCGGTGATATGGAATCTTTGTCCTTTTTATTGAAACTTAACGAGTTGCGCATGGGATTCAATAATGACGGGTCTTTGGCCACCGAAATAGCAGCCAAGTCTCCCTGTACAACTTTACGTTTGTTGACCTTGGAAGCAGAACTAATGGGGTTGGCAACAGCATTTGGCGATGATGTATCAGCAGCGCCAGAGCCATTTCCTTGATCTTCGAAATTCAGCTCAGTATTCGATCTCGCATATTTGATCGCCTCATTCAATAAGTCATCGTCATATGAAGCCGAATTACTATTCTTGCGTTTCTTCTTCTCGTTGAGCAGGATACCGTCAAAGTTTGGTTGACTGCCACCAGACTCTAAGGTACGTACAATCGCCGACGCATGCATCATCGCGTCTTCTAGCTGGCTCTGCTCCTTCGTGGTCATCTCCAGTGGTGAATTGTCATCATCTAGTTGCTCGAGCGCCGGATCTACATTGCTGACATTGCGTTTCGAGCGTTTCTTCAGCTGATGACTATTGAAATTTTGCTCTTCAATCAGCATGTTGAGATCTACCTGGTTCGCCGCATCATCTGTAATGGAGTCGGCATAAAATCGCTGCCAATTAGGATTGTCTGGATGACTGAAAAATTCTTGCAGATCAGTCTCAAATGTATTGTCATTGTTATTGCTTGAAGACGCGTTGTTACCTGAGGTAGTATTGTTGGACGCGTTGGTGGTTTCTGAATTGCCGGTTTTGCGTTTCTCCTCGGGCAAATCAACATCGCGGAGCTCGGGCGCAATGTCTTCTACGCTAATGTCAGCTTCAACTTTAGCGATTTTCATGGGGGGTTCAGCCTCAGCATCCTCCTCGTTATCGTCTCTTTCTTTCTTTTTTGTAACCTTTCGCTTGCGCTTTTTGTTCTTGCGTTTCTGTTTCCGCAGCTCAAGTAAAGCCTGAGCGCCTTCTTCTTCTTCCTCGCCGCCATTGTCGGTAAGATTGTCCCAGTCACCAGCGGTGCCATCCTCGTCGTCGGTGACAGCGGCGGCAGCAGCCGCAGCAGCAGCTACAGCCGCAGCAGCGACAGCAACCGAGGCCTTTTCATCCTCTGTAGCAGCGGCCACAGCGGCCGCAATAGTAGCAACATCGTTTTCGCTAGGGTCTGACATGCCAAAAGCAGATTCAGAATGCTTTTTATTCTTCATTCAATGATTACAGAAAAACTTTGAAAATTAATTAGCAGTTGATACATTTTGTTGTGCTGGGTCGTGTTTTATTTTATTTTTTTCGTGTTTTTCACTTACGCGTTTTTAATTTCTTTTTTTGTGACCTGGTTTGGCGGGTCAACTTGGATTGCAACTGTTAAAAGGACGGTTTGAATGGATGAAGGTAGGGTGACAGCTGGAGAAGACTTGGAAAAGAGAAGGTTGGGTCGGTAGGGTGACTGCAACAGAAAAAAAAAAAATTTAAAATTTTTTCTGTGGTGGCGGCCGTGCTGAAAAAACTAAGCCCTCGTGATTTAAAATACGCATGTCAAATCATGTGACCGAGACTAGTGAGGTTTTAAATACCCGAGTACACGCTGAATGCCCTCCAACAGTGCTGTCCGGCGACCCGACATGGCGCTTTCCACGATAGGGGTGGCGGTGCTATGGCTATCCTTGTTGCCCAAGTATGTAGCTACAATTGAGCGTAAGTCTTCCGTCGAGAATTGCATATGCGCGCCCTCCAGTTCTATATAGACAATTGCGCTCCGCTCTCCAAGGGCTTTCAGCCCCAGCCAGTCCTCAGTATACAATTCACGTTTTTCAAGTGGAGTCACGACCTGTGTGGTCTTATTGTACTCCTGGAACCACTATGAAATGTTAGAATGTAGACGTTTTTAAAATAAGATAAAAGAATGAAAAAAGAATGGGTGGGGTGGCTACTACTTACAGAGCTTTGCTTAGGAATCACCGTTTTATCGTCGCTGAACTGGATCAGAACTAGCCGTTCTAGGGTACTTAGGTTTGACTTGTAGGTAGCGTTTTTAACTTCACGCTCATTGTTGATGTCTGCTAAGAAGTGGGAGCGATTCAGGTACGTGGCGTAGTTCTCAGGGTCCTATATTTATGTTGTTAGAGCTGTTCGAGTGGTAACGGTTTGAAGTTGTTGGGCTTACGCGAAAGTACTGCGCATTAACGCTGTGTGTTTGGGCGTAATCGGTAAATATCTGCGAAACAATAAGCTTGTTACGCTGCTTGCAAAGATACTCTCTCTCGCCACAATAGAATACATCGGCAATACCTAGATATCGAATGTTATCAAACTACCCTGTAAAAGATTTCCTGCTCTGGTGCTTACCATTGTGGGGGGAACCGAATGTCACCAACGTCTTTAGTGGCGGGTTATTACAACGCTCAGCATAACCCCGGAGAAATAGGCCGCCTTGCGAAAACCCAATTCCATCGAACCCGTTTTCTAGGCCCTTGACTTCCCTTAGTTGTTCACATACTTGGTCAATCTAACACAAGACGAAAAGACATGAGACACATTAACAACGAGAACTTGTATAGCGGCAGCATTAATACGTACCTGTTCGTTGACTACACCCAGTACAGTTTGTTTCTGATCTTCACTGCCATCTTCATCCAGCCGGACAACATGGACTTGAATGTCCTTGTGAATTGACTTTATCTCTTCCACTACGGTATGGATTGAAGCCGAGTCATACCGGTCGCCCATGCCGTGCCAAATCACAATGGGCCGTTTGTGAGAACTGGTGTCCGCCGAAATTAGTGGTGGAATTACACTGCCCAGCGTTAAGGAAGCAGTTAATCCTGTCAGTATTATTGTATTTAGTTTCATTGATGCTGTGGAACAAATGGTATGCTGTTGTGGGGAAAACAATGGCGATACTAAGAACAGAAAGGAGGTTTCACTTTAACCCCCCAGACTAAAAGCTGCATGTGATATATGAGCATTAAGCTATAGGATTTAATTGTGTATCAATTTCATATTAAACTTTATGTTTAATATATTATATTCCAAGTCTTAATGTTTTCCAATTTTTGTGAGTTTTTCCGTAATTTCAGGGATTTTCAAAACCGGCACATGCCCATGTCAAAAATTTTACATCAAATGGATCAAAGTCCCTGATACAATGATAACAGTGTTGTTTGTAACGGGTGACGCTTTTACTTCATACGATTAAATCTAAAAGGGGGAAGATAGTTGGATACTAGATAATCAGTTTACTGTGCTTTTATCAAATAGTTACAATCATAATGATAAAACACACTGACATGCAAAGACATGAATTTCAAAACATTCATATCTATGAGACTGGTGATGTAGTGGTGTCAGTGCGTACTGTAAGTTCAGACGTTCGATGACGCCGAATTCTTCATGAATAACACCATGTGTTAAAGGAAACCTGCGATACATGACACCCACTAGATTGATACCAGAGATCGACACTCAGTAAAACCTTAACAACCTGCTCTAATCAAGCTGCCCATCAGCAAAAAGTTGCGATGATGAGTCTAACTTGACCCCAAGACCCTTCTTGGGATCAAGAAAAATCTTGGTATCAAGCTCTGGGAAGACTTTTCTCAATAGTTCTCTTTCTACAGGATGCAAAGGACACCCATTGGTAACGAGCTGTTTTCACTGCACTCACAATATTGTTTTCGCTCATTCGTGTACCTCATTTGGAAGTACTTCCCCAGAACGCCATGACCTGTGCAAAGCCGAAGCAGCTTGCTTAAGGTATGACAATGCACTGTACTCATGAAGGATCCCTAATAATTGGGGCACTTCCCTCCATATAACTCCCTTTGAGGGGCGGAGTAGTATCAACAGAAGGTGCAATTGTACCATTATTTTTATTGTTATATTTTTTCTCTGACATCTAAAAAATATTATTTAGCTTGACAACCAGGCGAAGCACCTTAGAGCTGGTGACAATGTGCTATCTTTGCTACGAGTCTTTTTACATGTAAACTATCAAGCAGTATAATCAGACCAATTGGCAACCCTGCTGCCAGGTGAACCGTTCTATTATGCCCTGTTTTGTTTGCTTTTACTAAGGCCACTCACTGACCGGTGCATCGCCAAAGTCGCTTTTTTTCATCTCTGTCGTGTGACCATACAAAATCTTCTGCAACCATTATATGAGATAGCCGCCCCCGGATTGTTCTAGCGCTCAGGGCAGGCTGTGATTCTATAGGCAATTGTAAGTTTCGGATCATCAAATTTAAGTCTGGTGGAAAGCCAAGATAAAAGATAAAATGATATAGTATTCGTATTATGCAATGGTAGTCGATTTCATGTTTGTGCTGATAATTATCAAGAGCAGTGAAACACAAACAGAAATGAAACGCAAATGAAGACCCTTATTTTTATCCTTTTTTTTGTTCTTAATATGAGGAATTTTTGGTGAGTGTCGCTGCTGGCATCAGTAGTTTTGGCTAGAAACCCTATAGGAACCGCCTGTTAAAGGTGGCGTGGGCTCTCTACGACGCAAAAGACAATGGAAAGGTTCAATTGCCTGCTGAATACAGAAAACAATGATATTGGCGGTAGTTATTATCATTTTAGTCGATTTCCCTGTAAATGGAAGTTTAATCTTTTTTTTTTGGTTTTTTTTAATTGTTTTTTTTTTTTTAAATCTCTCTCTTTCTTCCCTCGCACCCCCCTCCCTCCCTCCTCATTGTTTTCTGACCTCATTAGGTATTCTCCTTTTGATCCTCCTTGTTCTGCTCTATATTCCTGTCAGAACTTGTTTTACCAGCACCGTCAGCGCTGTACTCTTTTTTGTGAACTCTTTGTACCCGCTGAGAAACTACCAAACCCACCCCACATCTCGCCCTCTTATCACACAATGGGAAATGTTGCCACTAAGGAGCGCTCTCGCTCCAACTCGGTTTCCTATGTAATGTATCAGCAGCAGCAGCAACAACATGCCAGCACCCATAACCGCCCTAGAACTCGCTCCGTGCCTGACCCGCTGGTGGGTATAGGATCCTCCTCCAGGCACCATCGCAAAAGCAAAAAGAAGCGCGAAGAACCGCAACCCATCATCCGCCTGACTCTCAATCTTCACGAAAGCGTCGATGGTGGCTATCTGCAGCCCCATGGTGTCTATTCCGGCTCTCATGACTTTGAGTATCCCGTTGTCAGAAAATTGCTACTCGACCGCCGTCTGTCGCCCTTTTTCAAAGGCTTACAAGATTATAAAAAAACCTGGACTGATGCGGAATTGCTCGAAGCCGTTAAGAACTCATCATTACCTTCACCAGAACCAGAATCTTCTGGGTCCATAGCAACAGGTAGCAGCAATGAGGCCAAAACTAAAACATTGACGTCTGTCCCCGACCTCAACTCTAATAATAGCTCAGGTATTAGTACTGGAAAGACTACTTCCAGCCAGCCCAATTGTGTTATCCCTGATTCAGAGGTGATTGGGCTGTATAGGGATGTGATAGAGTGCCCTATATGTTTTCTGTTTTACCCCAATCGGCTTAATCTCACGCGCTGTTGTGAGCAGCCCATTTGTACTGAGTGCTTTGTCCAGATTCAGCGTCAGCCGCCTCACTACCCAGAAGAGGATGATGAAGAGTCCGGTACTATAGAGGAGCAATCCGCCCGCCAGCAGCAAAAACAAAAAGAAAAGGGGCTGATTTCGGAGCCTGCATGCTGTCCCTTTTGCATGGCTCCCGAAATGGGCATTACTTATACACCTCCCCGCGTACGAACGGGCCTCGCCTCGGCCAAGGCGAAGTTGCTATCGCTCGTAAACGAGTCTAAACCCTCTAGTGACTCCGTTGCAGTCATTGACGACGATGAAGATAACAGTGGAGAGGAATTAGCTGTCAGAAGTGGGAGTACACCTCCATCGGAACGCCGTGGTTCACTCGCCGCCACAGACCCGGAGGTCATCACTACGGATCAAATCCGCCCGGACTGGGCGCTCAAGCTTGCTGCGGCCCGCGCTTATGTGGCCCGCAAGTCTGCCACCGCGTCGGCCATCCACGCTTCGGCTTTCAACCCCCGGGCGGTTGCTGAGCAAAGCGATAGTAGCAGCAGCGCAGGTAATTCTTCTGGTGCTGGCGCCAGTATGCGTCCCCCGCGCTCAATGGTTGTTGATGTAAACCCGCGGCTCCAAGAGCTCGAAGACATGATGCTGATGGAGGCTATCCGGCTTTCGATTTTGGAGGAGGAAAGACGTAATTCAAACTCTACTGCCCCAGCCGATTCACCTTCGGCTGCCAGTCGCAATGCCAGACCTGCTGGTCGCGTGCGCAATCACTAGGTAGCTTTTCTCAGCTCATGGCTTGTGTTCTTTATTAACATATTTCCTGTTAATATTGCCATGTACTACTACCCATCGTTTATTTTTATTATTGTCGTTGCAATTAACTTATTCTTCATAACTCTTCTATTCTGTTTTCTGTGCACTATCATTCCTTTCATGGGTTCCATGCTGTCATGGCTTTTGTTGTTTTTGTTTTTGATGTTTGATACTGTTTCTTGGGACATTATTATTATTGATATAGCGTGCCGTGTAAGCTACGGGTCTCGAGCTAAGGACTACATAGCTGGTATAGAATATATTGTTTTTCATCATGTATCTCCATATTTAATTTTAGTTAATCTTTTGTCGGATTTCTGTCATCCTGGTGATGGGGTATATAGTATCACTGGGTATATCTTCGTACTTGTCATGGAGTGAGCAAACACAAGCAGAAAAGAAGCAGCTTCACCAACCCCCCAATAACCAATGATTTTTTAATAATAACAAAAATGGTAATAAATCAAAAAAGAGCTTTTAATTCAAAATAAAATTGGACTTGAAATTTAAATAATGTCAGAAAATCACAGTTGGGCTTTAACTCTGTAATAAAATTCCAACTGATTGTGAAATAACCGCGCAGTTGGCGGTACTGAAGCTATTTCTTATCTATCTTAGTAGCAGCATTAAAGCGCCGCTGGCCTTGCTTTGATTCCATAAGCCCTTGTTGGCATGTCGTAGGACCCGGGTCATTGAAGCACTGCTAGAAGGACTTTTTTTTTTTCTTTTTTTTTTTTTTGTTTGTTATTTTTGAGACAATAAAAAATCTTAGATAGACATACTAGTGAGCAGCGCCCCTATGGTAGGTTTGAAACCCGGGTCCAAAAGTTTGTTTCTGTTTGAGAGAGCCCTTGCTTTGTTTATATAAGCTTGGTTTCTTCTACTGAGATAACGATAGGGTCTTAGTTTGGGGACATTTTTTTGGTGCCATCAAAATACTCACAACGTGCCCTCCAAAATAGCGCCTAGGCTGCGTACCAGGCGTGTCAAGGTAAATGGATTTATAGCTTAAACGACTTGTTTTTTTTTTGTTTGTTTTTTTCTTTCGTAGATATGATCATCTTATTCTTGCATTCAGGATATATAAGTGAAACTTTTGGATCCTGCGAAAATATGCCCATTTATCATTTGTTACTATTCTGCCGGAGGTGGATAGAACATATGTATGAGAATATTCTTGAATCGTGGGGTAGACACCGCTTGTATGGGGGCTATTTACCATCTCGACATGTAATTTACAAACAAGTAATTTTGTTTAATTTTTTTCAAAAAAAAAAAAAATTTCCTTTTTGGTTGACAACAAATTTATCACTCACGTCAAACCAGAGCAATCTCGCAAAAAAAGCCCATAGATGGGCCTTGGACCCTGTTTAATAGCAGCCCATCATGGTGGATGATCCAGTCCACAGAAACTATTGCATATATAGGGTACAAATGAAGTAGCATGCTCTCCGAGGATGGTTCTCTAATCCTATTTTGGTTCTTATCGTGATTTTACAATTTGGTACAAATGATGAATAAATAAAACGTTTTCTCCAACGTACTTGATTTCCAAATGATATTAATTTTTCATGATACACATACATATATATATAAAAAGAAATACCAGATTAACGGTAAGACTTTTGGTAACGGGCACGGGCACCGGGACCACCAAACTTCTTGGGCTCAGATCTTCTGGAGTCGGCAATGAGGAGGGTTCTGTCGTAAGAGATAAGGGCCTTCTTCAACTCGTTCTTGGACTGCTCATCAACGAACTTCTGGTAGTAGGCAACGATACCCTTGGCAATAGCCTGACGGATGGCGTAAACCTGGGAGACGTGACCACCACCGTTAACGCGGACACGAATGTCAACGTTGGCGAACTTGTCGAGACCAGCGATGAGAAGGGGCTCGTAGACCTTGTATCTGAGGATCTCGGGCTGGACAAGGGTAATGGGAGAACCGTTGACCTTGAGGAGACCCTTACCGGCCTTGACGTGGGCAACAGCAGTGGCAGTCTTCTTCTTGCCGAAGGTCTAATAGAGGAGTTAGCAGTTGTTACACAATGAATAGTATAAAACACGAAATATTGAGTGAACTGTAGAGATGGGAAAATCGAGGATGCTAACTTGGTTTTTGCTGAAATTTCTCGAATCGTCCAAAGAAAAATCTTGTTGAATAAACCTTTCAACAAGACAAGTCGATTAAAACAGAGAAAATAATGATTCATGTTGTAGCTTGATGGCAGTCGTGTGAGCTAGAAGAGGAAAAGGGTTTTCATCGAAAGCTCAAATCAAGTGAAATATTGATATCAAAAAAGCAGCAAATTAAATCCACAGCGCCGCTGTCGTCAAGCGTCACAAGTAACAACAAAGTCTTTCACATCATCAAATTGCATCGCAAGCCATATCTCACCGAAGATAGCTTTCGGTATCCCATATCTTCCTAAAGCCCATGGTTGTCGAGCCTTTTCATCACCCATCTGTCGCAGTATCACTCATGAAATCGTTGAACTGATTAATACTTACTTGGACGCTGTTAACAGAAGTCTTTTCAGAGCTCATTTTGGGAATATTTCTATTATGGTTCGTCTAACAAGAAGGGACACTCACAAAAGTAGGAGAGAAAAAAGAGGGAAAAAAAAAAAAAGAGAGGAGGAGAGGAAAAAAAAAGGGAGTGGAAACTAAAAAAATTTTACCTCGCAAACAACTCCCATAGAAAATTTTTGAGAGATCACAATGAAATTGGGTGGTGGTGAGCTCACCCTAGCCGTTTTGATTATATAATGAGCACAGATAAGATTTGTAAGGCGATATTTGCATCAACTTTTCATTTTTATTAAGACCCAGATATTTGATTCTTTTGAAGTTAGCATGAATATATCAGAACGTAGCAGTCACAGAGCTTTTTGGAAATTCAAAGTATGTGTTAGGGCTATTTTGCGACAATCAGTTAGGGTTAATTTTTCACGAAACTTCAAGAGGACCATGATAACAATGGACATGGTGATGCCAATGGTAATATCATTTGACGTGAAAAACACATAGAAGAAATAGAACCCTCGAGCCTGGCAACTCTATGATTGCAAGTTTGTAAATATGAATCTTATCCAGAATTATATCTTGACCCTAGAGGTGACCTAGTAACCCCAGCATCTACAACCCATCTACATTTTACTCCAGCTATCACAAGAATGGATGTAACATAAATATGGCATTAAAATGGTAAGAGCAGTGTGAGTTTGACATAAACAGTAGAAAATATTATACAACTTATAAGATTGAAACTGTTTAATCGAAGAGACCCATACCCATGTCCTCATCGGACTCCTCGGCCTCCTCTTCCTCCTCGACGGCGGCAGCGGCAGCACCAGACTCACCAGCAGCGGCAGCAGGGCCAGCAGAAGCGGCGGGACCAGCAGCGCCAAAGGCAAAAAGAAGCTCCTTGAGGTCCTTGCCCTCGACAGCCTTGGCGAAGACGTTAGCCCAAATCTGCAAGAAAGTTAGTAACAGATCAAGTAAATAAGAACTAATCAAAGTCAGATTGCCGGAATGAAGAACGCATCAAAATAGTGTTTATCAAAGTTTCGGTAAGATTCAAAATAACTAATTCAGTGGTGCTGACAGGATAAATTAAGCCACGTAAATTGACTGGTGTGGTGCAGGGTATAGTCGATAATGATTAAAATGTACCGTAGATCGTAGCTTTTTCTTTCTTCTGTCAACAGTCTGATAAATAGCATAAATTAGCTGTTTCAACCAAAATACAAAATTCAAATCTTCGATTTATTCCTAGATGTTCTGAAAGATGGTTTCGAGGGCGTTGTGGAGTGGGCGTTGTCGGTATGCGTCTAGTTTCGAGTTCAACAATCCGGCACTGCTTGACAAATGCGAAAAATTTTCATCAACTTACGGGCTGGACCTCAATGTTAGCAGCCTTGGTCAAAGCCAAGAGCTTTTCAGCGGAGATTTCGACCTCAGCATCGGCAAGGATGAGGGCGGCGTAAGAAACAGCGGCTTCGGAAGACATTATAAATGTATATGTGATTTGTGGGGATGTATTAATATAACAAACAGCAGGGAAAGAAAGAAGAAAAAGGAGAAGGAAAAAAAAAAGAGGGAAAAAAAGAAAAAACAATAGAAATTTTAGGACCCCCCAAAGAAGAAAACCACCAAATACTTATGAATTGTGACTTGACACAATATAGGTAAGGGTTACACACACTTAATATATAGTACATGTAACTTCATAAAAGTATTATCCTATTTACCATATCTTAAATCATGAATATTAAATCCGATGTATTAAACTCCATGTCTCATATCTGCACAGCAACTCTGAATTAAAAAAAAAAAAACAAACTCGCCTCTCTTTTGCTGCGTATGTCTTGCAAATTACTTGTCTACAACCCAACCATCTCTCTACTTTTCAAACTCAACCAACCTCGTCAATTTCTTTCACCATAACGGGCTGGGTTCTTAATACAAACTAGCTCTTTTTAAATCGTCTATTTCTGCAGTATATGCCCTGACCATTCAGGTACATTCTATTTTTATACCTATATCTCTTCACTGCTTCCTTAACTGAACCAGGCCGTTTTATTTAACAGCCGGTTTGGTCGTCCGTCTTTTTTTATTTTTTTTATTTGTTATTTGAATTTTTTTTTTTCTTATGCTAAATGACCAGTAAGAACATGATATAAACACAAACATCAGAATCAACAGCACCATCGTAGGTTCCTTCTGGTATAGCTTTTCATTACCTTCAGAACTTGTATTAACATCTCATAGATTACTCAGACGCTGTTTCTAATCCTCCAATTAACCCTAAAACTCCTCCCAACTTACACCTTATCACTCCCGCTGCTTCTCAAACAAGAGGTAAACACAAACCTACATCTGCGCGTCTCGACATTTTCCCCATTCAACCGTACCCGTTCACTTTTTCAGAAATGGACAATGACAACCAACCGCGGCCGCCGAACTTGTCGGTGCCGCTGGATGCTTCTTCTAAGGCACAGCATAGCGGTGACCAAGTGAAACTCGACGAGGCTGCTGGGCTCACGGATTCTCCGAGTCGGGAACTAGAAGGTACTACAGCCTCATATTTCCAAGAACAAGCAACTACCAGTTACAAAGACCCGAAAAATCACAGCACCTCAGCTTCGTCACCATCGTCCTTGGCGCCTGATAGTGTGTCGGGTGCGATGGAACCGACTCAGAGTCAATTTGACCGCCAGCAGGTTCCGTTTCAAATAAGCAAATACATCACGACTACTCCAAATATTCACAAAACCGGGACCACAACGACTATTACAGCAGCAGATGTGCTTGAGTCTGGGCCAGCCTCTGCGTCTTTTTTGGTTAGTAACAACAACAATAACCAACATGTGACAGACGACTCGCAGAGCACGCTTAAGGAAACCCCAGCCGTTATCCCCCAGACCAGCGTTCCCACGCTTTCAGCCGCCACAGTTGCCGAGTTCCAAATACCAACGCAATTCCTGACACTGACAGCGCCCCAGATTGACGTTCACACTCTTGTTCAGCTCAAGGAAACTCTCTTTTCCGCCACTCAGTATCTACAGCATGCCGACCAGGTCATCAAATACTACCGCAGTCATATCGCGCAGCTCAAACTACAAAATCAGTTGCTTATGATTGAAACTCACGAGGCTTCGCAGCGTCATGAGGTAGAGAATCACCTTGTCAAGCGTGAACTTGATCGGTTGCGCTTTGACCAGATAGATCGCCAAAACGAGGCCGCCGCGGCAGCAACAGCAGCAGCAACAGCAGCAGCGGCATTGACAGTGGAGTCAAAACCATCTCCCAGTTCTAACTTATTAACAGTCCCCACATCAAATGTTTCATCCTCAGTTCATCCAACCACAGGAAATGCCAAAAACGCTGCGGCTGTATTATCGTCGCCAGGTTCAACAGACTCCGATACATACCGACGTCGATTGCAGCGCGCAAAACTCCGGATACGAGACTCTGATAAAGAAATTGAACAGAAGAACAAGGAAATAGCAATGCTCAAAAAACGACTTCGGGAGGGTAGACTTCAGCGTGAAGCATTGGAAGAGGCATTAGTCAACAGCAGCACACCAGGTGGAGCCGATAAGTTGCGCCAAAGCAACGTTAATGTCAAATACAACAATGACAAAGATAATGATGAGGATGATAATGAGGATGATGAATATGAAAAATCGGAAATTGAACGAGCAACGACACCGCCTTCTTTGGAAAAGGAAAGCCAGGCTTCTTTATTAAGGACACCACAGTCGACCACCACAATTTTCAATACACGCGCTAGAACATTTACAGCCGGCACTACACGCGACAACGGTCTCGATGCTCTTGGGTTTCTCGCGTCCCAAGCCCTTCAGGAACAACAGAACCGCAAGTCTACCGCGCCAGAGAGCCCCAACCAGACTACCTCAAAGGATTCGTTTAAGGGCAAGACTGCGTTGCACAATGCGTCCATCTCAGTTAATCTCCCAAGTTTGCCCTTTCCCTCCAGCGGTAGTACTGTAAGTCCTGATGCAAGCCTAGCAAGTTCACCAAAGAAGGGGGTTGAAAAATCGGGTCTCCGCAGTCCCGTTGCGCTCAAAGAGAAGATAGATACGCCGAACATCTCAGTTTCACGCTTCCCGCTACCCAGTGCTGCCGCAGTCGCTGCCGCCGTTGCAACAAGGACAAATGCTGTACCTGCTGCTTTGACGTCTGCCCCTGCAGAAGCTTTACCCATAGCCCCGGAAAAGCGTCGCCGTGAGTCGACTGGTTCCACTATTAGCAACTTTAGCGACTCTGACGATAGATCAAGCAATAACCAACCTTCGCCCAAGAAACAAGCCTTAGAAAGCGTTGTCAAGAATCCTAAAACGCCGCCTCACTAATACTTTTTTTTTTTTTTTGCCATGTCCATTGAACAATAATCACCAAACAGCTCCATTAGCCAGCTTTCATGACTTTGCTATTTCACTTTTATTTTATTATTTTTCTTTTTTTTCGTTGCTTTTATTTTACTACTTTCATTTTCACGGTCGTTCCTTCTTTCTCCCCTTTTTATTATTATTATTATTATGTGTTTCTTTCCGATCTAATTTCTATTTATACTATTCTGTGTGGTTTACTTAATGTTTATTCTCTTTTGATTTATTTATTTAATATTTATTTATTTCTTTATAACTGCACAAAACCTTTTTTTTTGTGTATCATATATATTGACTCTAATCTAACATGATATTCCTCTTTCTACCAAAAACAAGCAAATAAAAATGGAAGAGGGCTCAGTAAGGTCAGTAAAAGGAAAATTAACCAAGCAAAAAATGCATATCAAGCTCAGTAGCTCACAACTTCGGTTTTTTTTTTTTTTTTTTTTGCCGTTAAAGCAAATGAAAATAACAAGATATTTTAAAGAGCTGCCCAGGTCCTAAAAAGGCCATCAAAAAAGAAAAAAAAAAAAAAATTAACTTTTGAAGATAAAAAAGAAAGCCCTACGGGGGGCTCGAACCCCCAACCTTGTGATGACTTTGATTCTACCGAAGTAGATATTAAGAGTCACACG
>QQZM01000105.1:0-42262 GCA_013365045.1 Geotrichum candidum | reverse complement strand
AAATAAAATAAAATAAAATAAAATAAAATAAAATAAAATAAAATAAAATAAAATAAAATAAAATAAAATAAAATAAATGAAGTATGTAACCATTTGATGTAAGGGCAATAAACTGATTATCTATCTATCTATATAATAAATGAAATAATAAATAAGCGTACTGATGCCGCTCCCTTGAAATTCTTATAGAGTCAAATGTTTTTGAAATTCATGACTATAACTATTTGATAAAAGGAAAATAAACTGATTGGGAATTGATATATGTAACATGCTTTTTACCATTTCAGGCTTCCGCCAGATGCGCACGGATCTGTGCGCATTATGTAAACAAAAATTCACTATGTACAGTACACACAAAAGCAAGGCCCAATGTTACAAGCACTTCAAGTAAAGCGACAGCTCATATACTTGAGAGAAAGTGCCAGTACAAGTTGGGGACGGAGGAGAATGCATTTTTACAAGTAACTTCCGTTGTTCTTCAAGCTTCCTCATTGTCTCATGTAAAATTTAACATTGTACAGCTTCATACAGGGTTCCTGATAGCTCAAGAGAAGCCCGGGTCTATTGCTGTACTTAACGTGTTTGTAACACTTGGTCTTTCTTTGTGTATACATGATAAATTTCGCTTATATAATACGCACGGACCCGCGCACGTAGTGGAAGCCAACAAGTAGTAAAAAGTATAGTGCATATATCACGATCCATCGATTATTTCTTACAAAATCCTATTCAGGCAATTTATGATTGCTTCACTCTTGGCATCATGTAATCAGTATGCGCCAAGAAAAGAGACGTGGACCAATTAGACAACGAATCTATAAAGATCTTTCAGGGATTCAAACAATTAATAATGATCTGATAATTATATGATTAAGAACCACATATAGGATTAACTCCTCAAACCAACTTATGGCAATTAATATTGTATAAGCATTGGTCCTATTAGGCTTTTTCCTACTTAATTGGATCCAATCACTTTCCTCGATTTATATTCAAAGGTCCCCTGTTACAGAATTGTTGTAATATCAAACAAAATTATCTGGAAATTCACATATCTCTGTACTAGCGTAAAGACCGGAAGGCGAATACCATGATCGAATTGGATCACGCTGCCCTAGTGGTTGATGCAGGAAGCTACAGCACTTGGCAGCTTACAGACTTGTGATATTGAAAAAAAAGTAGAATGAGGGTTGAGTAATATGACTTAGTTGATGTAGTATAAACAATCTGGTCTGATATCTTACAAAAGATTAAAGAAATTGGCATTAAGTTAACTCGTTCCTATGGCCTTGATGCCACTCTCTTACCCTTACTATTACCAACACTAACTCTTACAAGAGAATGAAAATAGCATTAGCATAAATAAAGTTTATTTTTTAGTTTCTAAAACAGAATTTCTTTTTCACTGGTTCAAAGGAGTAATGTATCCCGTTCCAAAAGAGTGGACAGCTGCGAGCCTCAGAAAGGAAAATAAAACAACGACGTCAAAGGCAAATCCCAAGTTGATGAAGAAAACATCCAGACGGCGGCAAGCCTTTTTCTGGCTTGTATAAGAGCCCGTTTCTGAATATTTAATTGAGGTGTGAACCTTTGGAATTTCGGGGGACACAAGAAGAAAAAAGACCAATGGCCGATTTGATACTGAGCTATTCAATATGTGAGTCCGAGGAACCCCATGTGGAAATTCGCCAACTGGAGCAAGCCAGCAGGGGGTGAGTTTGAAAAGCTTTTTTTTATAGCCAAGCAAATGAATGGTATTGACGACGACCAATTTTGGATCAAGCGCTCACCACGGGAGCAGCCAAAGTACGATCGTGTTATGAAAATTAATGAAGTCTTGCGGAAAATGAAAAGCAATTTCCATATTGCTTTATGCGGTGAATGGCAATTAATTTATAAGATACCAGAAGAACTTCGCCAATCCTACTCTATAATCTAAAGGGAGCTGTATGGAGGAAAATATCCCAATCCACTAAAATCTTTCATAAATAGCGTGTCTCATCATACACTTAGTAAACTGGTTCAGCTTCGCACATATCACGATTATTCTGGAAATATATTTTCAAACAAGATACATCATCAAGCGAAATCATTATTGCAGGTGTGGTCAACTGGAAACAGTAGATTCGTTACCGTAGCTCTTTTGTTTATGGTTTGCTTGATCAGATTAGCTTGTTAATGAAATACAATAAACCTCTGGTATTGATTTAATGGGGGTGATGAAGCGCAGGTCTACTTTCGTGCATGAAGAATTTGGCGCAATCGAACATCTGAACTTATAATATTCGCTGACACTATTGTCTTGCCAGCCTCATAGAGACAATCCTTCTTAAAATCCATGTCTTTTTATGTCATTTTGTTTTATAGCTTTGTTTGTAGTTATTTGTTGTAAGGACAATAAACTGAGTATCTATCTAGCACCTTCATTAGTATATTGACGTTTGCTCCCTTGGTAATAGGCTTCGGCATTGTCGACGAAAAAGACAGCGAACCACCTTGAGAGCCAATAAACTGACAAGGAGACGCTTTCTCCTATGCTGACCACCAAGTACCGCTTGCTACCTCTTTTGCTTGTTTCCAGAAGGTCATGCCACCAGAAAGTTGCACATTGTAAACTGTATCTTGTCGCGCTCTAAGTAGTATTAATTAAATTAAATATTGGAATTAATCTAGACGATTCGACAGCCTAAACATAAAATTGTGCAATCATTGAAATAACGGTAATCGCCCCTAGCAAGAGTCTCATGACCGTCAACCTAGGCATTTGAGAAGGAATTAGAGAAGACACTTGAGAAGGACAACTCATGTCCAACTCACAGTGTTCCTTTGGATAATGCATGCCTTCTACTATGCCGCACATATACTTTATGTTGCATTGATCGGTTTCGCAGCCGGCACTGTAGCCGCGGTTTCCACATCGAATATCGGGTATCATTATTGGCAAGTGTGTTTTTTTTTTTGTTTTTGATAGTAGATAAATTGATGATTTATTAAAAACGAAATTATAAAGGAAATCCAATCATTTATAGACAAAAAATGACTAAAATAAAATAAATTAATAAATAAGTGTGTTGACGCCGCTCCCTTGGCATTCTCATAGAAACAAATGTTTTTGAAATTCCTGTCGTCTGTGTGTTGGCAAAATTCTCCCAATACTCTACCTTAAGATTTACGTCACCCATGCAATTTACAGCGATCTTCAATGCTTCACCACATCTCTTCATACTGTCAAATCTATATACTTTTAATATTGAAATAAGCAGGAGCTCTTAAGTTACTGAATATAATTATTTTTTTTAGTCTGTAGTACTTCTGTTTGTTAGTAAACTTGGTCTTGAAGTTGTATATTTGATTTAAGATTTTGTATGATATCGGAAAAAAATAGGGTGTTGGGAAACTTATGCCAACTAACGGTATTGTGGTGGTTGACTCTATATTCTAACAAAAGCCAACGTTTACAAGCCTCTCGGTTGAGACCCTTGAAACAATACCGTGGAACCTCATCACTGACATCGGGCGCTACAATCCTAATAATTTGTATTATGTTCATGTACTGTTAGACGGTGCTCCTATCGATTTCAAGTCCGCTCATATGCATGAAAAATGCATGTGAACACGTTTTTTTCCCTATTTATTCACGCGTGATTACAATAGGTTCCAAGGATATCAAAGCTTGAAGTCTTTTAAACATGAAGTAAAAGTTCTTGCAATAAAGAAGAATAGGCAAACCAAACCATAACAGCAGCAATTGCTTTAGTTTACTATGTGTAGTATCAGATTATGAAATACTAGGTATACTCCGCCAATGTTACTCCATCATCTTAAGGGAGCTGTATGGAAGAAAGCACCCTAATCCAATAAAATTCCTTATGAGTACCGTGCTTCGTTATACCTTTAGTAAGCTGGTTCAGCTTTACACAAGTCATGACGTTTTGGTATTAATCTACTAAGCATTGTTTATTGCAGGTTTTTATTAATATATGAAGCTATTTATGGGAAATTCAATGCCATCGAACGCTTGAACTTGTAATATGAGCTGATATTGCTACCTTGACAGTCTCATAGAGACGAATGTTTTTCAAGCTCCTATCTCCTTAATAGATTATTTTTTTTTATATATATATTTGTATCTATTTGAATTAAGGGCAATAATCGGATTTTCTATCTACCTATTATTATATTTTAACCAAAAGTTTTGCTCCTGTTGGCCGTCATGCAAGATATGTGTTCTCCATTGGTATATAGCTGGGTCTATTATTTACTGAGCTGTACACCCTGTTTACACTGAAGATGATGAGCCATACCACGTTTATTTGTTTTCTAACTCAGATGAAGCCTTATTTCAGTTCCTTCAACTGTAGGAATCATTATATGCACTAAAATTGTTACTTCATTAGTCCCATTGAGTTTTAAAGCTCTACGCTTTTTTCAGATTGTTTTGTAGGTTTGGTTTATCACGGGGTATCTATATACTGGTACAATAAGAAGATATTTGATCCATCTATACGTAAGGATAATAAACAGATCTTATACCTGTCTTTTTTTTTTTTTTTTTTTCTTTCCCTTATGCAATTGGATAATTCAATTGTAATAATTTTCTTTTTTGGTTGAGTTAACAGTCGTAGTTCTCAATCCCGCCCCTAACCCTATTATCCCAATCACACATGCGCCAGAAATTTTTCAGATCAGGGACAAAGACTCGGGGATATCAATCATTTATCCAGAACAAGCACACGCATTAGTCCCTGATTACGATTTAGAACAGACCCCCCTTCTGCTTGTTACCCATGGAAGAATTAGTACTATACGGAACCCTTGCTGCTGCTGGTGCCAGTGGCCCACGCAACCCCCAGAAAATGAAGTCTGGTCAGCAAAACCACAATAATTCATCCATCGTTGTGTGTGACTTGCACTCCGGTACACCCTACCAGACATTCAAGAACGTGTCACTGCCGCGCGGGTCAACGCTGCAGGCGGTGCATGCAACCTCTGATCGTGTTTTTAGTGTTCAGCATAACTCGTCCGTTCTGCTTGTTTATCACTGGGGTCGCGACAGCGCCGTGCAGACCATTGTCCTTCCCGAAAAACTCGCCGTGGTCAAGGTTTCGCCCTCTGGAAACTGGCTTATTGGCGGCGCCCAGACTGGTCGCATTTACATTTGGGAGGTCATGTCTGGAAACCTTGTTGCCGTGCGTGAGAAGCATTACCAGGAGGTCACCGTGATCGAGTTTGGCCGCGATGACGATAGCTTTGTGTTTACGGGCTCAAAGGACTCGACCGTGCTGGGCTGGCGGCTGTACGACCTCGTCAACTCGGGCGAGTGTCAGCCCGTGTACAGCTGGAACAAGGTGCATTCCCTTGAGATCACAGGCGTGCGGCTTGGCTACGGCTTGCGCAATGTGTACACCAGCAGTCTCGACAACACGCTGCGATGCTGGGACCTCGAGCGCAATGAGCTGGTCTCTACGTACATTCTGCCCGAGAAAATCAAAGCCATTGCCATGGACCCGTCTGAGCGTGCTGTCTATGCCGGATTAATCAACGGCGATATCATTATTGTGAACCGGTATAAATTGAATCCCACGACGGGCATGGTCGAGGGACCGAAAGGAAACAACGAAAAGGTGACGCTAACATACCAGGATAATAGCGACATCCTGTTAACGCGGCCAGACTCGGATACGAAAGCAAGTGTGACGTGTTTGGACATTTCCTTTGACGGCACAGTGCTCGCTGCGGGCTACTCGGATGGCCAAGCGTACACATGGGACATTACCACAAAGCAAGTACTACGGAAGCTGGCACCGCAAAAGGAGGCCGTATCGTCTATTCAAATTGTGAGCCGGTCACGGAAAGTAATCCCCGGCGGCATCAAGCTGACTGGCAACAATAGCAATATGCTGGCCAAGAAAAAGAATGATACTTCCGCTGAGATTTTCAAGCTGCCAATCTTCAAGCGTATCCTGGATGAAAAGGAGATTGAAAACCACAACGTATGGGTCAAGCTTGCCGATGCGCCTAAACAGGAGGTCGACGATTTGGCACAGGTCAAGGTCAAGATGGCCAAATTCTTGCATGAGCCGAGATTTATTGCTTCAGCCAAGGTGTCAAAGAGTAATGTGGCAGCCCTGACTGGACGCGTGAAGGAGCTGGAGGCACAGTTGCAACGTGCTAAAGACCTGAAGCAGGCAAAGGAAATGATGTAATTAGACTCATATTATAAGCTACAATAGATATATCAGCTGTTATTATTATTAATTTTTTTATTATTAAAAGAATAAAATAATTTAAGCGGCCTTGTCAGCGACAATGGCTTGGACCTCCTGCCCGTATCCTGCACCTAGGATGACTTCCTTGTAAGCCTCCTTTACACCGCCGTACCAGGCACCAAGAGTAGCTGCAGGCTTGTTGTAAAGAAACTCGAGCACCTCTCTTCGTAGGTTGAAGATCTCGGGCTCACGCACGTTTTCCTTATTGATGATAGCGGTCATGACCTGTGGCCACTCGTGTAGCAGTTTCTTAAGGCCGAACGGTGTGCGGATGACGACAAGTAGCAAAATCAGCATATCGCCGTACACAAGATTAAGGAGGTTTTGTTGGTTGAGGCCGAGCTGGGTGAATGAAGGTTCGTATGTGACAAGGTTGCGTAGGATTGGGAGCTCCGCCGACATGATCCTAACGTCTGCGATAACAGAGTTCTTGAACTCAAAGATGTAGCGTGGGTTGATGAAGGTCAGTGCAGAGACGCGCTCTTCGCGATCAGCGAGGGAGCTGTTGACAATGTTGAACCTGTCATCAAGACTCTTGAACAAGTCGTATTCCTTGTATGAAAGCCCGCGGAAAAGCATGTAAATTTCGGACAGCAAGAACATTTTGACATCTTCAAACTCGTTGCGCTGCGAAAACATTTTTGTAATGGCCTCTAGGGGGCCAACGATGGTTTTTACGAGCGTTGGTAAGTGCGGGTTCTCAATGATGGTTCTGTAGAACTGAACAACGGAAACAGTTTGCAGCACATCCCATGAAGGGCTAGTAGGGTCAAACACTTTGTCATCAAAAACTAGCAGATTCGAATCGACGGGATACTCGAGCTTAAGCACACTCTCCAGTAGTGCCATAAGCCTGCTCTGGAGCACTGCGTCGTCTGAGTTCTTCATGTTGCTTAGCTGGGGCGATCCAAAGATGCGTCGGACAACCAGCTCGCCATTAGACGCCAGATGAACAAGCGTATCCTGGACACTCTGAACGGCCTGGTTATCTTTGTCAGCAAACAGCTCTAGCAGCTTGTCGACCAGTGGTGTGTTTGCAACGAGATCAGCCGGGCTTGCCTTGGCAATCTGGGCCACGCAAACGTTCTGCAGGGCGGGGACACCGCTATCTAGGCCAGCAAGTAATTGATCAGTCGAAATGAAGTGGACGACGTCTTCAAAGGATGTGTGCGCAAGTAGTGCTTGGATCAAATCTGTAATAAGAGTGACGTCGCCAGCCACAGGTGTCTTTAAAATCTCAATAGCAAGTGGCAAGAGCTCTACAATGACGGTGTTGTCGGGCGCATTGTCCTTGACAAAAAGCGATTTGTCGAGCTTCAGCTGGTCAATGGCCTTGTTGAGGAGTTCAGGATCGAGGGGCGAACCTTTTAGAACGGCCTGGAGGTGCGCTTTGGTGGTGGAAACGATGGTCATAATTGGGGGAAATTGTACGTGAGGTTATGAGGTCCAGCAAAAAAAAAAGCCAAATGTTTAAAGAAAATGGAAGGTTGGGAATTGTGGGAGAAAAATGCAAAACAGATGTACTAAACAATAAAATATCAGAATCTACATAAAAGACACCGAAACATGATGCGAATAATGGACCCATTGGCTCACTTGTGACGGCGCTCAGCTGGTGGCGGCGATAGCTCGCGATTAAACCCCTTATCACGGTTCATGTACTGCCGGAACGAACTGGCCTTGGTGCGCGCCACGCCACCCACGTCTACGCCTTTCTTGCCTTTGGAGCTGTCAAACGAGCTGAAGCCCATTAACCGGGCCATCTGTGCCGCCGCGTCATCTTCCTCTTCATCATCGTCTTGTTTTTTGTCTTGGGTCTCAACGGCAGGTTTCTTTTGATCATCTAATTTCATATCACGCTGGCTCTCCGACTTCACTTCAGAGTCTCGACGGGGGGTTTCTGTCGGCTTAGCCGGCAGATTGATCTTGGTGTCCGACTCTCTGGGCTCGTGTGGTCGGTCATCTTGGATATCACGCTGGTCCCAGCGATCGCGACCTCTGTGAGTCTCTCTGCGATCCCGGTGCCCCCGATCGTCGCGTCTGTAGCCTCTGTCGTCCCTGTGGGATCTGTCATCTCTGTAGCTGCGCTCATCTCTATAGCTTCTGTCATCGCGGTGTCTTCTGGCGTCTCTGTCTCGGTAAGATCTCTCGTCAGAGCCTTTATGGGAGCGGTCGCTGCGGTCTCTACTGCCTCTGTCATCTCTGCGGTGTCGGTCACGTCTGTCGTCATCGTACTGCCGCGCCTCCCGACCTGGCGATTGTTCGCGATCGCGAGAAGCACTTCGGCCACCGTCATTTCTATTTGAATCCAGCGGCAATGGATAAGCGCTGTAGCTGCGAGGTGGTTTTCTATCCATTGTTGTTTTGTGCTCGTGTTCCGTAAGGTGCCTCTTGTCTGGGGTTTGTCTAGAAAAGTCGCAAAGTCACCAAAGTTTTTTTTTTTAAAAGTCCCAACGCCTGACACCATCTTTCTGCCAGAACCATCAAGAACGAGCCACTGTCCCCATCACCAAGCTCACCCATGTCAACATTGCTGCCCAAGGCGCGCCTGCGCTCACTCTACTCTGATTTCCGCAACCTCAAGACCTGGAACCCCGAAGGCTACAATGCCAACATTCACACCTGGGCCACAGCTTTTACGGAACTGCTGCGCGGCGGGGGCGCGTTTGCCGATAAGACCCTCATCTCGGCGCGGCAACTGCCGGCTCTTTTCGCTGACGACACGCACGGCATCCCATTGGCACTGGACTGTGTACTAGATGAGATTGTTGATACAAAGCTCATTGTCCCGCTCAGCATTTTTCTAACAACATCAGTGTCGATATACTACGAGCGGCCGTGGTATGTGCCGCCCTCGCCCACGTCTGTACTGTTTTGGGCGCTGGACAAGTCTGGTCTCTACTCTGGGCGCTGGGTGTCGGCAGAGAGAAACGGCACTTTAAAAGATGAAAAGTACATTGTGGTCAGCGTGCTCGAGGACGTTGCATCTAAAATTATGCGCGCGCTGGAACAAGATCAAAACGGCACATACACGCAGACGGTTTACACGCGCGAGCTGTTTGAGGATCTGTGTAAGAGCATTGACGGACTCGATCTGAGTCCAACGGATATCGACGTGGTTCTCGTTTTCCTTGACCGCGATTTGCATCAGATTGCTGTGAAGCAAGACACAATCAAGCTGTTAACCAGCAGCACCAGCTCCAGGGAGGTGTCTGAGCAGGATCGCGCGGTTGCGAACTTGCGCCAGACGCTTTATGACATGACGATCCGCGTCGACCACCTTACTGCGCGGATAGACAACATTCAGCAGGCGGCGCGCGATGCGGTCGCACGAAAGCATACAATGCGCGCCAAGTACGCGCTAAAGTCAAAGCGATTGGCAGAGACTGCGCAACTGGCGGCACTTGAGATGGTGTCTAAGCTAGAGCAAACGTTGCATAGCATTGACACTTCGGTCACCGACGCCGAGATCTTTGCTGCCCTCAAGGATGGCGTGGGCATTCTTACAGGCCTTAACCAGGCCGTTGGCGGTGCCGAAAAGGTGGTTGAGCTCGCCGATGAGCTGGAGGATGCACGCAGCGATGCCAATGCGATCCGACAAGAAATTGAGCGGCTGGCAGGCAGTGGTGCCAGCGCTGCCGTCGACGAGGAAGAACTGGAAGAAGAGTTTGAACAGATGCTCGCAGAGGAGACAGCGGCCGAGACCCGGCGTGATAATGTTGACGACCTGCTCCACATGGCGCCGAAACCGCCCAAGGCTGTGCCCGAGGAAAACCAGCAGGAGCACGCGAGAGAACACGGCTCAACCAAAGAGGAGGATGATCTGAGAGATCTGCTAGAGAACGTACATTTACAGTAAGAGCGGCTTGTGTAAAAAGCACATGTGCACATTGCATCTACCCGCAAGTCTTTTTTGTTTTTTAAGGTATAGCTACAGGATATTGACAGATTGGTTAATTGAAAACTCTTTCTTTTTTTTTTCAACTCATTCCCTCGTATATTAAATCAGCATAAAATTATATAACTTAGTACTTCTTGGAAGCAGTGAGGTCAGAGTAGACATCCAAAGGAGAGGCGACAAGAGGAGTCTCCTTCCAGAGGTTGGGGGTGAGGAAACCGTAGGTGTTACCGACAGCAACGAAGGTAGCCTTGAGGGTGTTCTCAATGGTTCTGGTGGAACCGGAAGAGGAAGTGTAAGCATCCTCAACACCAGCAAACTGGAGGAGCTTCTTGACAGCAGGAGAAGCAACGACACCAGTACCACGGGGAGCGGGAATGATTCTAACGGAAACGGAACCGCACTTACCGGTGGTCTTGTTGGCAAGAGAGTGGGGCTGACCAAGGGAAGTACCCCAGTAACCTCTTCTGACGGGGATAATGGAGAGCTTGGCAATGATGATAGCGGCACGGATGGCAGTAGCAACCTCCTTGGCGGACTTGATACCGAGACCAACGTGACCGTTAGAGTCACCGACAATGACAACAGCCTTAAATCTGGTACGCTGACCGGCAGTGGTCTGCTTCTGGACGGGCTTGATCTTCATGACCTCATCCTTGAGCTCGGGGAGGAACTGATCAATGATCTGGAACTCCTTGACAGGGAGGGAGTGGAAGTAAATCTCCTCCAGGGAAGTGATCTTACCAGCCTTGACGAGACGGCCAAGCTTGGTAACGGGTTGCCATCCCTTCTCTTCTTCACGGCGGCCACCACGACGGGGACCACCGCGACGGGGGCCACCACGCTGGGGACCACCGCGGCCAAATCCACCACGGGAAGCAGGAGCACCTTGTTGAGCAGCAGCAGCGTCAGACATTTTTGTTGATGTTATTGAGTTGTTGATTCCTTTGGAAGACACAGGGTTGAAAGGGAAGGAAGGAAATTTTGGAAGGTTGAAAAAAAGAGAAAAAAAAATTGAGGTGCCGGCTGGGAATGATGGAAGTTTCCTTATTGGGGAGTCAGACTAGAATGTACTGCGACGGGCGAAAGCGCAGTCATGGCAAATGGTAATGATGAGTAATAGTTAGTAATCTTCAACCCTAATTGAACTGCAAAAGGGCTATTTATGATGTATCATGTGATGTTACATAAGCGGAAAATAAACAGGCTGAAATAGAATAACCCTTTATATGGAACCTTCGCCAAAAGCAGAAAACTTGCGGCTCGCATCGACTGCCCTGGGACCCAAACAGCTCATCATCGTCGTCATCATCATCACCAGAGTCAGCTGTGAGACTGTTTACACTTACCCCCCAAGTGCCATTCGCCAGCTCTTGTCAAACTTAATTGCACGCCGATCAACACCAATGATACGCGCATCGGAACAGCTGGGGATGGGGAAGGGAGAAGGATGCGCGTGGCAACCGCCAGCGAGGGGTTTAAGCTTTTGGCAGGTTTGGTTGCTACTGGGAAAATAGTGGGCTAATAAGGCCATAGACCAACCAGTTGATATCTGGGGCTATGATGACAAGGGTGCGCAGTTCAAATATTTTAAATAGACCGCGTTTCCTCCTTTTCTTCTTTTTTTCTCAGTAACGCTTTCACATATATACACACAATCACCATTACCAATACATAAACTAGCAAACCATGTCGTAAGTACAGCTGCTACCTCGCCCAGGTTTATTATGCCTTGTTCTAACACTTTATCTAGATACGTCGATGCTGCCAACCAGGGCGCTGCCCAACCCGATTCTGAAAACACCATCCCCATTGAGTCCGTGAACGTTACGCCGCAGGAGGTCAAGCGCGCTCTCGATAACATCCCATCCGAAGAGGAGGAGTCTGATGATAAAAAGACCGACAATTATGAGAAGTGTGGCAAGTGTAACAAGGGAGCAGGAAAATCCTCCAACCGGGCCAAAAAGGCCGTCCATAAGGGTATTGACCGACTCGAACATAACCCCAAGTCAAGTGCCTTTGCGCTGGCTGGTATCCTCGCGGCCGTCATTGGCACTGTTGGGTTTGTGCAACAGCGCAAGCCCGGAGCCGTGCCCATCACACCGCAACAGGGTGCCATTGCTGCTGCTGGCATTGCACTGGTGAGTGGAGGGTATTACTGCTTGCTGAATTCTGGCTGCGCCAAATGCAAGAAATAAATTTCATATTTATCACATAGCCCCATGAGCATTGCCGCCAATGTTGGCACAATTTGTTTTTCATTTTAATAAAAAAAAATTAATTCTTTTTGCCATCCTAAATGATCATCTAGATGTCTACGTACTATACGGCTAGTTAATTGTAAAATGAAGATAAAAGCTCATTGCTGAAATATTTTTTTTTTTTTGCTTTGCCATTGACATTTTATAGTTTGAATACAATCACCATTTAAGGTAACAATAATTGTCAGTTGGGTAAAACTAGTCTTACCATGGCATAGTACCGCTGACACCCCAAATTTTCGATGTCGTTGAACGGTCCGAGACATTTCGTTGTCGGGGAACTGTACCCGCTATAAGTTTCATTGATTATCTATGGCTTTTCTAAAGGGCACGTGATAACTTGGTGAGGAATTGTGATCTACCTCCCAAAGCTGTTTGAAATTGGGATAATTTATGACAGACACTACAATACACAATACACAACTTATGCATCGGAGGCTGGATCATTGTCTGTACACATATAGTAGATTGTAATTATGAACAAGCCAGTTAAAAAATCCAGCTTTGTCAAAAAATTCAGTCTTTGGGCTGTTGATCATCAGTATGTACGAGCCATGATAGCGGAACATCTCGTACCTGAGGCTTGCAATCTACTATCCGTCCTTGTATTTATTTTCTTTCTTTTCTTTTTTGATTTTGTAAACTGGCCAAACTGTGGTGGGGGGATTTGATTTCTTTGCGAAAATTGATCTGTTCTTTGATAAGATGAGATTGATCTACAATAAACCTTTTCAGATGAAAGCCAAAGTGTACCTGTATAAGTCCATAATGAGCTTTAGATATATACGGGACAAGGACCAATTCTCAGAAACAAGTGTTTTTACAGAGCTGACATGGTTTGATGTATTTTCGTAGGCTTTGTAAGAATATCAACAGGGTTTTTACCAACTGTTGTTAGGATGGGGGCCCCCATTAAAAATGGTACATACAGAATTAACCCTGTGTAAATATTTTATACCCGCCTTTTATTTTTTAATTTTTTTTGTCTACTGGATTTTGCATAAGTCAGCAAAAAATAGTACTAGAATTACCATCATTTTATAAACATGAAATAAGTTAGAATAAACACAACAGATACGACTCAGGTACCGGAAATTATATTAGATAATCAAGTTTACCATTAATGAATCTCAAATATCAAGTGTAAGTGCAACCCCCCCTGACTGTTCATCTTAACAAAAAAAAATAAGTAAATAAATAAATTATTGGTGGCCATTTACCCTCGGAAACGTGTAAAACGAACTTTGCAGAAAGGACCAAATTTTCCTGGCAGGCAAGTGGGGGAGAAAAGAAAGGTTTTTGTTTATTTCAAGCAGCTTCCCCGGATTTTTTTTTCTTTCTTCATTGTTGTGATTGGACAGGAACCTGGGAATACTTGGCATCCCCCATTCTCAAAACTGTTCAGTGAAACCAAACGAGCCCTTTATGTTCATAAATCAACGCTTCGTTCAGATTTTGTGCCCAATGATTTCTATCCGTACTGATGAAGCCCACAGCGTCATTTGACTGCCATATATCTTTACGCTTCTTGGACTTTGGCTGAGCTATCTATAATCATTGCCTTTTTTCTTTTTTTTTACTATTACTAGTTTGAGTTTCGTAGTATGGATTACCCAACATCTTTGCTAATAGCTAATTAGCTACCCATAAACATTTTTCCCCATGGTATCTCTTTGTATTTTCGAGAGATTTGGACGTGATGAGAAGACCTTTTATTCCACTAAAACAAGTCCACTGCAAGTCAAGCAATAGGGTTAATTGAAACCCATCAACTCTTCCGTTTATATAACAGCCCACTTTACTGGCCAGTTACAAATGATCATAGCTATATGGGGACTACATTGAAAATCTCCAGTGATTTTTCTCCATATCATTATACCACCGTCAATTTGCCAATAATTGATGATGATATTAAAAAGAATTTATAAATAGTTTCATCCTTATCGCAGCCGGAGAACTATGTGCTGGACCATTGGCCCGTGGAAAAAAGGGAAAACATGATGTCTCCCACTACAATAATAAAAGCAAAAGTTTGCTTTGTGGTAGTTTGTACCTAGCTCAAGTGTACGTGTAAAAGAATTGGGGATACGTCAATACTTTGAAAAGTTTTTTTTTGTTGCGAGAATTTGCCCAAAAAAATACGAACTGTTTGCCGATACCTTGATGACCAATAGCTTGATCCTGGTTGGTGATGCCAAGAGCTTAAAAAAAAAATACGCTGAAAGTCATCACGCTCCCTGGTGTTTCTCTGTCAGGGCCGATTAAGGACAACAATGATAAGAAAAATAAAATAATGTAGAATAGCTTTTTGAGGGAAGATAATCTATCTTGAGGTACGATCTTTAACCTTCCGCTAAGAAAAAACAGCCAGATGTAGAAAAAAACAAATCAAAGCAGACGTATGCCTCAGACAGGTTGAAAACATAAACTACTGAGTTTTATGTCAACAGTTTGGGTTATGAAAATAGCTCAACCTGCTACTACAGTGATTACCCCGAACTACGAGTAGATAGATATATCGTATACAAGTCACATCCACACAGGTTATCCTTGGCTGGGGCATGATAGAACAGTTTTTTTGCAATAGTTTCGTTTAGCCCTTGCTATGACAACACAGGATACATGCCCCTGAGATGTATATGAACGGTATTAAAAACCAATAGGAACATTACCATGACGAACAAATTCGAGACGCACATCGGCATGCCATTGTCTAATATTCCGAAAAACCAAAATCAGTAAGCCCATGAAAAAAAAAAAAAAAAAAAAATCAAGTACATTATTGCATTTATAGTGAGCTACTGCAAATTAATACGGAGACGATTAGCAGTTATCAGGGTCCCGCCTTACCCTAGCGATTTGATTCGTCGACCCAGTTCTGCTATTCTTACAGCAGGGCCACGGAGGAACTCACTCACAGAGCCGAGCACCGTCGCTAGCAAAACGTAACCCCCTAGCTCTTTGAGCATTCACTTGTGTTGGATCATTGCCAACAGCGTGTCATTCAATGCTGTGATTACAGCTACGGTGATACCAGTGGCACAACAATACGGGCCTTTTTTCCGTTCGTTGGCTTGAGATTTTTATTATTATATTGGACGTGCGCGAGTTTTTTTTTTCTCGAAAGCGGCAGTGCGGCTGCATAGGCCGTGCTTAAAGAGGCAATAACCTGCCATTTTTCAATGTGCGTTCTCGGCAGAGACCACATGGAAGTTACAGTAGCGGTGATTACATAATCAGAACCTGCTGACCTAATCTTTGAGTTTAATGGGAGATTACCGAATCGGCCGAGGCTGATGCCGAATGAAGCAGCCAGTTTGGCAGTCTGTGATTGGACTTGGCCGGGACATTACATATACTCGGCCCATGATTGGCCCAATCGCGATTCTGCTGGTTACGATGAGCTCAGCGCTTACGTTATCTAAGACACACTTACACGAAGGGTACCAACGACGCCAAAAAAAATAAAAAAAAGGTCTCGACTGTGTATGACAGTATGTGTGATGAAGAAAGTTTTTGTGGTTTTGAGGTTGTTGCTCTTGGTCCTTGTTGATTCTGGGGTAAACGGCCAGACACCTATTATAATTACTCGCTTTTGATTGGCCAATCATTCATTTGCTTTGAGTCTTGTTTACTATAAAAATTCTCTCGGATCCTCAGTTTTTAATCTTTTTTCTTTTCTCCTTTTCTTTTTCTTTTTTTTTTTTTTTTTTTTTTCTTCAAGTCCATATCCCTTCATCTCACATCATCAAAATGTTGTCTGCTAGACTTCACACTATCAAAACTGTAAGTTAGCTTTACTATCTGCTGCATTTGGAGCCATCCACTAACTTTTCACCAGAGCATTCGCTCTTCTACTAGAGCTTTCGCGTCCGCCGCCGAGTCGCAGATCACTCGCGACTCTAAGGTTAACCAGAACGTCTGGGAGAAGGATACCTTCATCAACTACAAGAAGAACCTTGAGAACGTCAAAATCGTCAAGGAGAGACTTGGCAGACCCCTGACCTACGCCGAGAAGATTCTTTACGGACATCTCGACAAGCCCCATGAGCAGGACATTGAGCGTGGTGTTTCTTACCTTAAGCTCAGACCTGACCGTGTTGCTTGCCAGGATGCTACCGCTCAGATGGCTATTCTCCAGTTCATGTCTGCTGGTATGCCCCAGGTTGCCACCCCCACTACTGTCCACTGTGATCATTTGATTCAGGCTCAGGTTGGTGGCCCCAAGGATTTGGCCCGTGCCAAGGATCTTAACAAGGAGGTTTACGACTTCTTGGGCACTGCTACTGCCAAGTACAACATTGGTTTCTGGGGCCCCGGCTCTGGTATCATTCACCAGATTGTTCTTGAGAACTACGCCTTCCCCGGTGCTCTCTTGATCGGTACTGACTCCCATACCCCCAACGCTGGTGGTCTTGGTCAGCTTGCCATTGGTGTCGGTGGTGCTGATGCCGTCGATGTCATGGCCGACCTCGCCTGGGAGCTTAAGGCCCCCAAGATTATCGGTGTTAAGCTTACCGGTAAGCTCTCTGGCTGGACCTCCCCCAAGGATGTTATCCTCAAGCTCGCTGGTATCCTCACTGTCAAGGGTGGTACTGGTGCCATTGTTGAGTACTTTGGTGAGGGTGTTGATGCCCTTTCTGCCACTGGTATGGGTACTATCTGTAACATGGGTGCCGAGATTGGTGCTACCACCTCTGTCTTCCCCTTCAACCCCTCCATGGATGCTTACCTGAACAAGACCAGCCGTGCTCCTATTGCCCAGCTTGCCAACCTCTACCAGAAGGATCTCCTTTCTGCTGATGAGGGTGCTGAGTACGACCAGCTCATTGAGATTGACCTCAACACTCTTGAGCCCCACGTTAACGGTCCCTTCACTCCCGATTTGGCCACCCCCATCTCTAAGCTCAAGACTGTTGCCGTTGAGCAGGGCTGGCCCCTTGAGGTCAAGGTCGGTCTTATCGGCTCTTGCACCAACTCCTCTTACGAGGATATGGAGAGATCCGCCTCCATTGCCCGTGATGCCATGGCTCACGGTCTTAAGTCTAAGGCTATCTACACCGTTACCCCCGGTTCCGAGCAGATCCGTGCCACCATTGAGCGTGACGGTCAGCTCCAGACCTTCCTTGACTTCGGTGGTCTCGTCCTTGCTAACGCTTGTGGCCCCTGTATTGGTCAGTGGGATCGTCGCGATATCAAGAAGGGTGACAAGAACACTATTGTCTCTTCTTACAACCGTAACTTCACTGCCCGTAACGATTCTAACCCCCAGACTCACGCTTTCGTTACCTCTCCCGATCTTGTCACCGCCTTTGCCATTGCTGGTGACTTGAGATTCAACCCCCTCACCGATACCCTTAAGGACAAGGACGGTAAGGAGTTCAAGCTTGCTGAGCCCACTGGTCTTGGTCTTCCCGAGAAGGGTTACGACCCCGGTATGGACACTTACCAGGCTCCCCCTGCTGACCGTTCGTCCGTTGTTGTCAACGTTTCTCCTACCTCTGACCGTCTTCAGCTTCTTACTCCCTTCAAGCCTTGGGATGGCAAGGATGGTATTGACATGCCCATTCTTATCAAGTCTCTTGGTAAGACCACCACTGATCACATCTCTATGGCCGGTCCCTGGTTGAAGTACCGTGGTCATCTCCAGAACATTTCCAACAACTACATGATTGGTGCTATCAACGCTGCCAACGGTGAGGCCAACAACGTCCAGAACGTCTACACTGGTGTCTGGAACGGTGTTCCCGAGACTGCCATCTCTTACAGAGATGAGGGCATCAGATGGGTTGTCATTGGTGGTGAGAACTTCGGTGAGGGTTCTTCCCGTGAGCATGCTGCTCTTGAGCCCAGATACCTTGGTGGTTTCGCCATCATTACCAAGTCCTTTGCTCGTATCCACGAGACCAACTTGAAGAAGCAGGGTCTTTTGCCCCTTAACTTCATCCACCCCGAGGACTACGACAAGATCAACCCCGCCGACAAGATCTCCCTTGTTGGCCTTAAGGATCTTACCCCCGGTAAGCCCGTTAAGATGATCGTTACCCCTAAGGAGGGTGCTCCTTGGGAGACTGAGCTTTCTCACACTTACAACGCTGAGCAGATTGAGTGGTTCAAGTACGGTTCTGCTTTGAACAAGATGGCCGCTGCCAAGAAATAAGCGGTTGATCAGTAAAAAGTTCTAGCATTATCTGTTTTTTATTTTTTTGTGTTTGTATAAAATTAATGTAGTGAATGATTACTATTCTGTGTTAAAAAATAAAGGAAATCAGTAAACGAGCTGTCATCCATGTTTTGGTAGAGGTTTATCAAAAAAGTAAATTGTTTTTGAAGGTTGGAAATTTTGGAGGCACTGATTGGTCACTTTGAACCCCAAAACTTGTAAATTTTTGGTCAAGACATTTTTCATTCTGGAAAAAAAAAAATTTTAAACAAGATTCAAAAACAGAGCACCAAGAATACAGGATTTTTACTCTGAAATAAAAATAACCAGAATAATCATACAATAAAAAAAACATAAGACCAATTAAACTCTGGACAAAAGAATTTCATTTTTGTAGTTTATTTTTACTTTTCTATCTTTTTTTCAGGTTATGTATGTATTTTCAAATTTCAATTATACATAGATAAATAAAGTGATTGAAACTCGGCCAATTGGCCAAATACCTCCAAATAAAAACAAAAAAGAATGTAAAAAAAAAAACAACAACCTAGCATCTAGCAAATACGTCTTAATGAAGATTGGTAATATAACAGTTTAGTTGTTTACAAAAGAGGTGTCTGCGTTTGATGGGTGTACAATCCTTTATGTAAAAAGTTTTCCATGCGCGGAGGTAGACCTGCGATTCATAACACACAGCAGATTGACACCAGAACATCATGACCTGTGCAACCCTGAAACAACTTACTAAAGGTATGATAAGACCCGCTATTCATGAAAGACTCTTTCAATAGATCGTGGGTATTTTCCTCCATACCGCTCGCTTTGGGTGGTGCAGTAGTGTTGACAAAGTCCACCGGATACTTTATAATATTTATATGGGTTGTTCTTAATTTTAGTTTGTTTATAATTTTTTTTTTTGTTTGCTTGAGTTGAACTATACACAGAGAGAAAATTATATCCAAGGCTTATCTGATGACGCGAGGCCCTTTTGCCTATTTGACAAGGCTGGGATTTACTGTGATCATCATGGTGGCCTTGAGATACAATAAAATGATATACATATATATTTAGAATACGTTGAGCACATCACGCTTTAAAGTCCTTGAATGAGCTGGTGGACTCGAACGTGGCCTTGCCGTCGGTGCCGATGTTGGCGTATTTAAGATAGTGCTTAGGGTCATCCTTTTTGACTACTTTACCAGGGGTGCCGCCGGATTGCTCAGCAACGATGGCTTTGGCAATCTCACGCTCGATGCTGCCGCCAAGCTTGATGCTGATGGGCGACGAGGATGCAGTGGGCGCGCCAGCAGCCGAATCCACGAGCAAAGTCGCAGGGCCGTGAACTTTGACAAACTCATTGTTGCGGTTGAGCCAGCTCACGGCCGCCTTAGTCCGCGCCCAAAGTCCGTTGAAAATTTCTCTGACCTTGCTGACGGGCGGGGCGTCGACAACAGCCGTGGCCTCGGTGGCAGCAGTCGAAATGGTGTCGTCGTAGGTGACACGCGTGCGGAAGGGGTCATCAATCGAGTAGCCTAGAAGCGCCGCGCGACGGACCAGAAACGACTCGCCGGGGGCGAGCCCAACGCGGAAGATGTTGAGCGAGCGCGCTGAGAGCGCAATGATGCCGCGGCCCGTGACGTGTGACTTGGCACCGTGGCCGGCGACTGTGAGAGTCGAGGCAGGCGTCGAGGCAAACGCAAGAATGTGGCGGTAGCGCCCGTTGACCCACCAGTCAACGGTACCGTTGAGCTCGACCACGGCGATGCTGGCGCCCGGCGCCGTGGGAGCTGACAGAGTTAGCGAGATTGGCACCGTGCTTGTGAGTCGCTGGTAGACGTTGAAGAGAGAAAGAAACTGCAACGTTGAGAAAATCTTGCTCTCTGCGGGCTCCTCGGCAGCGTCGGCGGAACCGCTGGTAGACGCGGGCGTCGAGATGGAAAGGAGCGACTTGCGCTTAGCGTAAAGCGGTGTTGACGGCGGCAGCGAGACCTGCAGAATGGATCCGGGAGTGCCAAGCACATTGAACACAGCTGGGAAGACTGCAGTTAGCTACCTGGCAAAGTAAATAAAATAATAAACGGGTACTTACGTTGTTGCGACTCCGAAGTCGCGTTCTCGATGAGCGGGATGTTGTCAGTGATCGAGGCAAGCGAGGGGTGGGTTGGTGCCTGCACAATGTGCAGTGCCCGTCGCAGTAGCGGCGCAGATGCCAGACTTCTAGGACGCATGGAGAAAGGCGAGGGCGTAGGGGTGGTGGATTGAGACCAAGTTCGTCGTCGTCGTCGTCGTTGAGAACTGGATGAGTACTGGCGAGTAAAGATCTCGAGGTTGTGCGCAGGTTGAAAAATGCAAGGGTTAGGAAAACATTCTCAAACTCACAAAAAGAGCCGGGAAAAAGAACAACGGTTCCCATCACCAACAACGACATCCGCCGACTGCATAAGAGCAATAACAACCACGACGACGACCAAATATGACGCTTACATTTTATGCGGCCATTAACGACGCAATTGCGCGCTCGATCCAGACTTCCCGCGTTCTGCTCATTCTGCTTACTACCTCCGATGACGCTGCCACCAGCGACACCCCGCAATGGCCGCACACGCTCGCTGCGCTTGCTGACGGCACCATTAGCGACGCCAACACTGTAGGACTCCGGATGGAGCGCGGCTCGCCGGACTACGATCTTTTTGTTCAGATTTTCCCCATTAACACTGCCAGCAACAACACCGCTCCATGTCTTGTCTTTATCCACCAGGGCGCCGTCCGGCTTATCTTCAGAGAGGGCGACGACGAAGCGCAGCTTGCCACCGTATATCGCTCGCTAGAGGCGCCCGCTGCTGCCACAGCGACTCCAGAGATGACTGGATCAAGCGCGGCACACTCGCCTGCACCAATTGCCAGTCCTGCTCCCGCTTCCACCCCAGCGGTGGTGGCTCCTGAGCCTGCTGGGCAGAACCCTGAAATTGCCAGCACGCGACTCACCCAAACCACCCCACCACTTGAACCCACCACTGCGGCAGCCACACCCCAGAAGACACCTGCGAAACAAAACACAACGGGAACCTCGCCCGTGCAGCCGGCGAGCTCACCTGACGTTGCGGCTCCCGCGAGCCCTCGCCCCGCAGCTGCGTCACCTACTACCGCCGCCCCTGGACCCGCCAAAAAACCTAACCGCAAACTGTCACATGGCAATCCCCAGCAACAGCAAGAGCGCGCCCGAGTCTTGCGGCTACTTGAAAGCGACCGACTTGAGCGCGACGCGCAGCGAAAGCTGGAGAGAGAGGCGCGCCTCAGTATGAGCCAGGAAAAACGACCCGTACTCGAGGAGGACGAGTCTGCTGTTGAGTCGGATACGCCTGTGGTCACGCCAAAGCTAGACGCGGACAGCTGTGCGCTGTTGATCCGGTTGTTTGATGGTACGCCCGTCAAGCATATCTTCGCAGCCACAGACACGCTGCTAGACGTGCGCGCTTATCTGGACAACGCGCGACCTGATATGGCCGCTGCGCCATACGCGTTCTTTCTTCCACTGGCAAAAAAGACATTTGGCGACGGCGAGGAGGCCCAGGCGCTGCGCGCGCTGGAGTTGGCACCATCGGCGACACTTGTGCTGAAGCCAGCCACTAGTTCGGTATATTCAGCTTATGCGTCAGAGCGGGGGAGCCCGGCCTCACACATTGGTCGCGCCATCTCGGCGCTTTCTAACGCTGTCTACGTCTTCCTTGGCATTGGCTACACGCCGCCCACACTCGAGTCACAGTTGCCATCTGCAGATCCAGGGCTGATCCGACAGGCATTTGAGCAGCGTGTGTCATCGTCATCTAGCGGTACTACCGGTAATAACAGCGCCAGTAATGCAACTGAAAGGAGCGGCGAGGAGCTACGCCAGATTTACATCAGCTCTTCGGCGTCTAGCAGTTCCGCCGCCATCAACAAGACGTTCCAGGTCATCCAGACGTCTGATGAGGCCAAGGAGACTGCAACCTACAATGGCAACCATCTTTCACTGCAGGATGATGATAAGAAGAATGATCAGAGCAGTTCCAAGTAGCCAGAGCAATAGGGGCTTTAGCAACACCACCACCATCACCACCAAGAAATAGCACATCGATTGCTACAACAGCTTCATCCTGGTCCAGTTCAGCCATGTTTTTGATGAAATGTTTTACATAGTTTTAGCAATTTTGTTTTAACTTTTTTTTTGTTGTCATTTTTTTTTTTTCATTTTATTTCATATATGCCACTTTGCTTGACCTCATTTTGGTATGATTTTGTTCATTTTCATTAGTTATTTATTATCAATATATATGTATTTTTTTTCCTTTACTCATTCAAATCTTCTTTATATACTGCCTTAATAAGATATAATAAAAGGCTTGTTTGTTTTAGCTGAACCATTGGAGGGTTATAAGTTATATACAATTAGCCGTAATAAGTCTACCAACACTTTAATTTTCCCCAAGAACCATACAATATCCTGAATCAAATATCCAACTTCAAAATCAAGTTTCCTAACGGACAAGAGTATTAGAGACTAAAAAAATAGTATATTAAATAGCTAAAGAGCTCCTAATCAATATTTTGTATACCATCCCTCAGCATCCCGGCATGCATTAAGCTGTGCAGAGATATATACTACAAGTTTCCGTATATGTGCCTGATCTATACATTCTCATGCCTCCTTGATTCAAGCTGTCAAAACCTCCATATCATCATTATTGAGAATTTGAGACTGATTGGACTGAGCACTCAACAGAAAAAAAACTCTAGAGAGGGGGAATTAATCTCACGATAGCTTCAATTTATAAAGCTAGCATACAGATGCTGGCTCTTACTCGTGCCCCTTCCAGAAACAGCGAAATTCAAGTCTCTTTGCGGCACATAGATGTGTAAGTTTTGGACACCAGTTAGAGCAACGCTGGTAAATGTGAGGTCAGCGGAAATTTTTTCTGAAAGTGATCTCAGATACACAGTTTCCATCCAGTTGTAAAAGGGTCTGACATGGCACTTTAGGACCCCGCCTAACTAATCGAACTAAATAACGCCCTGAGAACCGTTTTATAGTGCGGCCTACAGTTTTGCAAGCAATATTGAAGCGACATGCGATTGCTGTCTTATTTTTGTCAGCTGCTACGCTGGCACAAATAGCCTTGCATGCCTCTGGGGAGAAGTTTTAGTTTCTCTATCGGTTTCTTCTTATTTCGGTATCAAGATGATATGGACTTGACATTTTGAAGAGATATGGTGAAGCGTTGAAGATTGTTGTAAACTACATCGATGTCAACGTAAATCTTGAGGTAGAGTGATGGGAGAATCTTGCTAGCATATTGTATATATACTATTTACAAATTGGCTTGTTCGGTTCTATCTGTATTGGTGATGACACCACTGCCAAGCACGCGACCAGCCTCGTTGTACATGACAAGATACTGGCCCGGTGCCACAGCGCGCCGCAGCGTCTCAAACTCCACCTCGAGTCCGCTGTCGCCCACGCGCACGCGGCGTACGCGCTCGGGCGTCTGCAGCGAGCGGTACTGTACCACAACTCCGGCACAGTCTCGCTCCAGCGCTGCCGCGTCCACGTGGCCCAACCAGTCAAACTCGGCGCATTGCACGCGGTTGGTGAAAAACGCGGGGTTATCGGCCCCGCGCACAATGACAATCTGGTTCAGCACTGGCACTTTGCGCGCTACGTACCAGGTCCCCTTTTTGGCCGGGTCGCCTTGGGGCATGGCGATGCCACTGCGCTGGCCCACGGTTGCATGCCAAAGACCATTGTGGCGGCCCACGACTTCGCCGGTTTCCGTGACCACGTCGCCAGGATTTGCTTCGAGGTATTCGTCTAAAAACCGCCGGAACGTGTTTTGGCCCTGGCCAATGAAGCAAATGCCCTGCGAGTCTGGCTTTTCCGCCGTGGGTAGGTTGTATTTTTTAAGTGCAAGGTCGCGCACCTGCGGTTTAGTGTAGCCGCCGAGCGGGAAGAGCAAGCGTGGAAGTACTGTACTTGAGATGGCACTGAGGTAATAGCTCTGATCCTTGGGCAGATGGGTTGGTCGCAGCAGATGCACGGTGTTGCTGGCTTTGTCCAAACCGACGTTGGCATAATGGCCTGTTGCCAGCCACCAGTTGCGCCCTTTGCTGTCTCTAGTGCTTGTTGCCACTGCTGTGCTCTGCTCCTTCTTTTCTAAATACCGGTAAAGCTCGCCAAACTTGATAAATTTGTTGCAGCCCACATCGGGGTTGGGTGTAAGGCCCTGCTTGTACATTTCAATCATGGGCATGAAGACCTCATTCCAGTATTCGCGCTCAAAGTTAACGCGTTCACAGGGAAGTCCTACCGTCTGGCAGACCTTTTGCACGTCAATCCATTCACGCTCGGTACAAGTGAGGCCCTCACCGTTGCTTGTGTCGTTCCAGTTTTCCATGTAGATACCGGAAACCTCATTGTCCGAGTACTGGTCGCGAATGAGAGCCGCGACGGTACTGGAGTCAACACCGCTAGACATTGCCACGTAAACGCGGTCCCCTGGAGCTGGAGCGCGTGGCACGTACTCGCGCGCGGGAGCCGTGACCCCAAAGTGGCGGCGGCGGTAAGAAAGTGGCCGCGCCGCGGTGCGCAGAGCCACGCTTCGCAGTTGCAGGAAAGTATACATTTTAGCGGGTTTAAGTTACTGTGGTTTTAAATCCTGGTAGTAATGCCTTTTGTGTTCCTCCGCTTAACACGTCGGTCTTGCTGCCATGTCTGTGTGCTGGTTATCGTGTCGGAGACGTCGGAGCTTTCGCTGCTTGGAAATCGAAAAAAAAAACTTTTTTTTCAAATCTTTGGAAGGTTGTCACGTGTAAATTACTGTAATTGGGTATGCGGCGGATCAAAAAGGTTGCCAACTTGAGACATTTTTCTTTTCACAGGTTGTCATTTGGGGGCATTAGGAAAAACCTTGGAGGCAAGGACGAATACGTTATGACGTTCTTAAGTTGGATCAGGATCTAGAAAAAAACGGTTCACAAAATGACTGTGATAATGAAAAAAGTTGAGTTATTGAGATGGAAAATTAATTTCAAATTAGGGTAGCATATCATTGACAAACGAGCACACTTCAAGCGGTATTTTAGGCCTCAGACTAGGTTAATTGAGAGTATAATAACCTGGGCACTAAGTAAACTTGTCACAGAATGAAAATATCATCCCGTTACTGGGACCCAGCCCGAGATGGAGAACCCTGTATAGCAATCTGTGGCTCAAAATTTGCTTGTAATGATTTAGAACTTGATTATACAAACAGTCAATCTAAAGACCTATTGAATTTTATTGCTAAAAAATGTCATAAAAAAAAACCGAGTTCATATTTAGTTATATAAGTGACCTTGACGCTGCAGAGCGTGATAATCAATCACATTAAAATATCAACCGTAAGTCACATTCAATGACTACACGAGCTGCTAAAGTTATGGTAACATCTAGTGATTGATTTTTAAGAAAAGTGATGACTGAATATAATAACAATGACAACCGAAATTCAGAGGTAGCCAAACCTACCATGTCACAGGTTTTATATTACTCACAAGCAACTGCTTCATACCTGTGAGCTGCCAGAATTGACCACTAGAAATATCCTGATTCAAGTTCAGGGTCTCCCCCGAACAAAAAGAAAAAAAAGAGGGAGAAAGTGATTTAAGCACTAAATGCACAAATCAATCAATTCCCTGGCTGTGACCTCACCTGGCCATACAAAGAAACAATATTGAACTACTGAATCACAGATTCATGCGATGATGTTACTATTGCTTTTTTTTTCTCTTCCTTTTAGCCTTGGTTTTGATCACGTGCTCAGAGCTTCTTCGCCTGCCACATGCTCCCACCACCTATTTTCCGACTCTACGAACTCGGCCCATACTTGGAGGAGGCGTAGGTAGCGGACCGTTAGGCGATCTTGATCGGCGGCAAGCTCCAAAACAGTGTTGCGATAGGGTAAAAGCTGGGCCGTCTCAAGGAACCCATTGTTGCGACTAAGCTCGGGTAGCTCCGGTACCTCGGGGATGTGAACTGGGATTGGTAGCGTTGGATCGGCCGGCAGAGGCGAATCCTGGAGTAGCGGCCATAGCTTAAGGCCTAAAGGAGAGTAAAGCAGAATAAAGGGTTAGAAAAAAATAACTGAAGAAACATGTGGCCGAAAGAAAACGAGGAGTAAAAAAAAAAAAAGACAAAAGTCAGAGGTACTTACGGTCAAAATTAGATACCAGAGAATCAAGCTCCGGCTGTGTGCGGATCAAGTTAGAAGTCGCACCAAGAAGCTCGTGAACACGCTGCGTAGCCGGCACAAACGCGCCGGCACTACTGGTGGAGGTCTGGCTACCGTCGTTTTCCTCACTATCCAAAGCCTTGCCAGTACTGTCATCAGCCAGGCCCTCACAAATCAATTCCAGGGCCTCTAATCGCTGGTTCAGAATTGACAGGGCTATATTGTGATCAGATGGTTCTTTTTTACTTTCTGGCATGGCTTTTTCTTTTTTTTTTTTTGGATGGAAAGGGTAACAACGGATTATGATGAGTTTAGGAGGTAGAACTGGGGAAGGAGGAAAAAAAAAAGCCTACCAAAATAGAACAACAAAAACAGACTGGTGAAAATCTAGCTGCCACCCGCAGAATGCTGTTTAAAGATGAAACAATATATAAAGATATATATAATTATACACATAAATAATAAACAATTAATAATTTAAAGCATTATAATTTTAAGTGTAGACGATAACTGGATCAACAAACAAAACATGGATTAACCAGTTACATGTGCTTTTACCATGGCTAGTTACAACTTGCCATTCTCCAGGTAGTGGGTCAGGTCAACTTTGGGAAGTGGAGCTGCGGTCAATATCAGACCAGCCTTAAACTCACCAATATCATCAACAATAATGCCGGCGTTAGGGTTGTTGGCGATCTCTGCGACAGTCTTCGCAATGATGTCTTGCGCCTTGGCCTTGTCAATCTTCTTCTCTTCCACAAAGAACTTTTCAACAAACTGCAAAACTTCCGGCACAGATTTACCCTTGATCTGTTCAGAGATCTTGACCATCTCAGGAACCTCAATACGAACACCATTGTCATCAGAAATATTGAGCAGAATACTGGCCAAATCTTCAAGCTCATCACCCTTGCTCTTCTGAGAGACAAGGTTGACAACAACCGCGGATCGCGTGGTGCTGGCCGGCGCAATGTGCTTTTCAAAGAACTCCTGTACCTCTTCCACCTTGACATCACGCAACACCTCAACGTCGCGTTCATAGCCCAAAAAGTCGTAGAAACCGGAGCTAATCTGGCCAAAGTAGTGCTCAGACTCCTCACTAAGGTTTTGGTGCTTTTCAAGCTTTTTGGCAATAAGACTGGCCTTGAACTTTTCAAATTCTTCGCTGCTAAGACCCTTGATGATATTGGAAACCTTGTTAGACAGGAAATAGTTGACACGCTTCGCAAGGTAGTCTGTGGTTTTTTCGCTCTGAATTAAAATACGGAAACCCTGCGTGGTGCGCGTGGGGCGGATGCCGCTGAAGACAACGTAACCAAGCTGCTCTTTGGTACGGAGCTGGTTGAAAATAGGCTCATGCACAATGGCAGCAAATAATTCAAGAACAGGACCGGTGCGCTTCTCAGTAGACAGACCGCACTGGATGAAATACTCAATGCATGAGTTAATATTGTTTTCATCCTTAAGTTTAATAGTGTAGTTGTATAGTGCCGATTCTGGAAGGAAGTATGATCTCAGTGCAACATCCTCGGAAGGACTGAGGGGCAAAGGCTTGAGAATTTCAATAGTACTATCAGCAATTTGCAAGGCATCCTTTTTGCTAAGGTTGCCAAAAGCTCCGACTTCAATACGACCATATTGCAGAAATTTCTTTGAGTGCTCAACAAGGTCTTCGAAAGTCACTCCAGCAAGAGCGGTTTCCTTTTCTTCAAGAGTCCAAGTTGTCTCATTGAGAAGATAGGTAAAATGAGAATTGCTCTGAGAGTAAGGCACGCCGAAAGAGTGGTTTCTGTATGATCGGATAGTGCGCTCTTTCCAAATGTTAAAGTTGGCCTCCTTGATCTCAATACTTTTGATAGTTTTGAGAATATCCTCAAGCAGCACATGAAGCTTGTCATTATATCCAGAAGCGTTGATAACAATACCTTCCTTAAAAGAACTGACGGAACCGGTAAGACCAGCAATCTCAGCTGCGTAACTGAACTTGAGAATCTCATCATCAAGAAGATTCAGCAATAAGACTGTCTTGGCAAAGCTTGCAGGGGAATTGTATGTAGAAGGGCTCTTGATGAGCACCTTAACACGGGCCTTGGGAGTCCAGAATGTATCATCCTTCTTGTACCAAACCTTGAGTTGTTTGGTGTTCTTGAGTAAGATGGGCTGCTTGAGTGGCGACTCAACCTTCAAGACATCAACATTGAGATTTTCGGGAATAAACTCGTTTTTGGCAGGAAGGTAGAGATCAGGGTTTTGACCGACATTATGTAGCTTCTTGACAAACTCGTCATCAAACTTTTGGATTGAGTGTTCAGTACCATACCACTTTTCAGTTTTATCCAAGCCCTCAAGTGACTGTGCAACAAGAGTAGCGCGAAAGTTGTCAGGGTTGAGGCAGGCAATAATTTTGCCAATTGCTTCAGGATCAAAATCTCGGATCAGCGAGGAACTGAGAATTTGCTCACGAGGAATAGGCCGTTGCATTTGGGACGCAAGGTGCGAGGTGGTGCGTGACGCATCGGTTTTAGACTTGTACCAAAAGTTGACTCTGGCCATGGTCTCAAGCTCTTTGTATAGCCACTCTTCAATCTTATTGGAGTTCAAAAGCTTGAGATACTCAAATACATTAAGCAAGACCTGGTCGTATTTCTCTACACCCTCAGGGTTCAGATCAATGTCAATGATATAAAACTCATGGCCCTTAGAGATACGCATGGCTCCAGCAGAAAGCTCGCTTGCCAAGCCCTTTTCCTTAAAGTAGTGCAGTAGCGAGCCTGGTCCTTCGTGGCCGATACAGTGTGACAGATACTGTGCAGGCTTAATCTCATAGTAGTCAAGAAGATCTGGAATGGGAAAACGCAAAGAAAGGCGCTTAATATCTTTGACGGGCTTAGCCTTGATAAGAACATTAATATTTTCGGGGGCATAAGGAGATGCATCGTAGAAAGGCTTTGACTTATTTGTGTTGGAAACAGCGGAGAACTTTTCCGTAACCCATTCCTGCAGCTGATCAAGCGATTCGCGGCCAATGACGACAACCTTCATGAGGTTAGCAGAGTAGTGCTCTTTGTAGAACTGGATAAGTCTATCTCTAACATTTATGTTCTGGGAGTTGGGGTTTTCTTCGAGTGTCTCGAGGTTTCCTGTGCTAAACTTGGAGATTGGATGTTTGGGGTTTGATAGCGAACGATCAAGCTGATGTAGACGCCACAAATCGTTTTGAAGATTCTTTTTGTTTTCGGAGTCAACAGCACGAACCTCTCTATCCTTGCAAGATTCCGAGAAAAGTGGTTCAATGAAAAACTGAGCAAAGATATCCAAAGCTTTCTCAAGATGCTCGGGGCCTACTTCAAAGTAGTAGTTTGTATCATCAGAAGAGGTGTAGGCGTTGGAGTGACCACCATGTGCAGAAAGAAACTCATTGTATTCATTCTCCTTAGGATACTTGGCTGTTCCCATAAAGAGGAGATGCTCACAGAAGTGCGCAAGACCGTTGAGGTCAGCGGGGTCAGAGAAAGAGCCGACATTTACGTCTAAAGCAGCCGAGGCTTTGTCGGTCTCAGGATCATGGATCAAAAGCGCCTCAAGCTCATTGTCAAGTGTAATAAGGCGGTACTCGCGCTTATCAACGAGGGGCTTTTCGGTGATGCTGATAGATTTCATTGAGGAGTATAACGAGGGTGTAGGAGGAGATGGTAAAAGAGAAGGAAACGAAGGCAATGGAAGAGTAGAAAAGGCGTAATTTGAGGCAAAGATTCGGATGACGTAATGTAGCGGATATTTCTTTTTTAGGACTGCGGATAGACAGATGCAAGAGTTTGGCCTTGACAGTTGCAATATAGCCTAATGGGGTAATTTGAGATCAACAGTTACAGAAGAGAACAGAGAAATCAAGTAAAGCGATAAGAAAGAAAAGAATATAAAGAAAAGAACAATTGTTGTTGGACTTTGTTGATTGCGATATCATACAATTAGATCTTCAACATTGTAGATCTTTAACATTTCGTTCTTATGATGGGGACAATAACCATGGCAAACAGTGGTTATAGCTTACATCGAGGTTATAGCTACGACATGGCCTTTAATATCAATGTCACATCTTGAATATTTGCCCCTTGTTATCCTTTTTCTTCATCGGTATTATTATATTGAAGTTTTCATTGTCACATAAGGATCTGCTTTTGAAAATTGACCGAAAATTTTAAGCTTTGAAAAAAGCTGTCAATTTAAAGTTGTGATATTTTGCGAGATGCATAGTGTATACCGATGGGTATGGACGAGTATGAACTTTTACTACCAGGTATTCGAATTTCATTGATTTACTATAACAATCAGATAGAACCAAAATATCTGAGTGCTCTGCTGCTTTCAAACTTTACAATGAAACACACAAAAGTTTTAAACATAACACTGCTTAGGTTTCTGTCTGTTACTACAGGTAGATGAAACATCAGTTTATTGTCTACATCAAATGGTTACATACAAAATTATGAAAACTTCCGTCACTGCAAGGCTTCATTATCAAATCGGTCATGAAAATACAAAAGATGTTAGAAATACAAGAGACACAGTAATTTCAAACTTGAATACCAAAAGACTTTGCATTGTTTTTTGGTTCACTTGGATAGCCATTTTGTTCTTCTTTTTTTTAGCATTGGAAAATAGATAGATAGATAATCAATTTATTGTCTCCATCAAATAGTGATATACAAAAATTATAAAACAAAATGACATGCAAAGAAGATATGTAATTTAAAAAAACATTTGTCTTTATGAGACTGGAAAGGTAGCGGTCTCAACGCGTCATAAGTTCAGATATTCGATAACGCTGAATTTTCCATGAGTATTTACATATGTTAAGAGAAACCTGAGATACATAACATCCAGTAGATCAATACCAGAGATTAACACTTAGTAAACCTTTAACAAGCTGCTTAACCAAGCGAACCATCAGCAAAGTAGTTGTGGTAATGAGTTTAAGAACTTGACCACCAAGTTAAGGCCCTTCTTAGTATCAAGAAGAATCTTGAGATCAAGTTCCGGGGAAACTTCTCTCAACACTTCTCGCTCTACAAGATGCAGAGGACAAGATGACATACAAAGATAGATAGATAGATAGATAGATAGATAGATAGATAGATAGATAGATAGATAGATAGACAGATAATCAGTTTATTGTCCTTACATCAAATAGTTACATAAAATTTATAAAACAAAACGATATACAAAGAAGACATGAAATTTCAAAAACATTTGTCTTTATGAGACTGGCAAAGTAGCGGTGTCAGCGCGCGCAATGAGTTCAGACGTTCGATGGCGCCGAAGACATACAAAGAAGACATGAAATTTCAAAGACATTTGTCTATATGAGACTAGCAAAGTAGCGGTGTCAGCGCGCCGGATTTCTTTCATTCGTATTAATATGCTGTATAGTCTCGATTTCATCGCACTTGCAGTCTGCATCACAAAGAAAAAAGAGCTTAAGGTATAAACAAACTTTCACGTGATTTTATACAAACTGTAACATCACTTGCGACAGTTGAGCCATATGTGGTCCCCTATTGTATATAGTTTCAAATTGACCATATGTCCCGGAGGACGTTTATTGTGTATTTTTGCCCAGTCAATTGACTTACAGTAAAAGATACTTAACAAAACAAATTATAAACATTTATATGAAACAGTAAACAAATTTATCTACAGTAAAGTATGATTTTCTAAAGAATTTCTGTTTTAAAAAGAAAAAACAAAATTTATCCCATATATTTAATCTATAGGTAATAGATTTTATTTTTAATAAATATCCGATGTAGTGTAATGGCTAGCACGGTCCGCTCTCACCGGGCAAATCAGGGTTCAATTCCCTGCATCGGAGTATATTTTTATCAATTTTTTTTTTTTGCATGTACTTTTAACAGATTTAAATTCTCTTGCTACACTCTAATGTTAATTTTAATTTTCTCTCTCTACTTGTGGCATTTCCTTGCTGCCCAGCAGTTCCCGCTGGTTATGTGACAGCTTTATTGCAATGGTCACCACAAGTCACGTGTACGTTTATATTCAGTCATTTTCATGACAGAAACTAAAAAACTTTATTTTTTCAAGGCTTCTGGAACGTTTTGAGAGAATAAATGGCCGCCCCCGTAAAAAACACTCACACACTAAATGATCCATTTTTTTTTTTTTCCCACACAAACCCCCCCCCCAATGTCACCTGGATCGCAAGTGTAATTTTTACCACACAAAACATTAGCAAATTGCGACATTGAAATTCTCAAATATAAAAAGACTCCCGGCTGCCCTTCTCACCTTCAATCACGGACAATAAACAGATCAATACGGAGCCCTTCACTGACCACAGTTTGTCGATATTTACCATGTGCAGATTTCTTATTTTCAAGGGCACAGACCCCATCTTGCTATCCAACCTGCTCACGCGCCCCGCCCACTCCATCATCAAGTAAGCACCCACGTCATCTGACATCCCAACTGATCTAACACAATCTGGCAGCCAGTCGTACGACAGTAGACTCCGTTTGGATATGAGGTAAGTATCCAATCAATCTCCTTTGCGCAAAACAAAAGAATCCCTGCTAATACTATACAGACGTCCTATTAACGGTGACGGCTTTGGCGTCGGCTACTACCCTCAAAACAGAGACGACCCTGAACTTGACAGCGGTCCATGCGTCTACTGTGCCATTACCCCCGCGTGGAATAACCAGAACCTGGCTAGACTCGCTGAGAAGACCAAGAGCGACCTGGTTTTTGCCCATGTGAGAGCTTCTACGGCTGGTGTGCTTTCCGAAACCAACTGCCATCCTTTTGTATATCACACTCTCATGTTCATGCACAATGGTCATGTCTCTGGCTTCAACCGCATTAAAAAACGCCTAGCTGACTACATCCGCGAAGAATACTTCCTCATGGTTCAAGGTGGCACTGACAGCGAGTGGGTTTTTGCCCTCTTCCTCAACTGCCTTGAGGATCTCGGTTGCAACCCTGCTGACCCCAAAGGAAAATACAGCCACAAGAATCTGCGCCAGGCGCTACTCAGCACTATTGAGAAGATTAAGGACTGGACTAAAGAGGTCAATGGCCCCGATGGAGAGCCCAGTCTGCTCAATATTGCTATTACTGATGGCAGCTCGGTTGTCGTTTCTCGCTACGTCACATCACGCACTGAGGAGGCCGCGTCTTTGCATTTTTCAAGTGGCACGAGATTCTTTGAGTACAGTGCTGGGCAGTACCGCATGGAGCGCCGCGACCGTGGCCAGAATATCATCATGGTAGCTTCTGAGCCGCTGACCTTCGAACGCAGCGACTGGATCACCATTCCTACCAATACTATTCTTTCTATCAACGGCCAGACCGTGTTGCTGCATCCTATTCTAGACGAGTACCATCAGCTCGATCCATCGTATACCCGCAGCAGTGGCTTCGCGGAGAGCAAGGGCCTTGTCAGCCCCATGCCAGTATCTCAGCCTACTGCTGTGCCGCCACTCGAGCGCGAGGGCCGTCGGCGCGACAGCATCACCGTATAACTGAGTCCGGTATGCGGTACTCGGGGTCTCATCGTGGAGAATTGACTTGGACACGCATTGTAATTTTTTTTTCTTGCCTTTTTGTTTTTTTTTGTTTTTTTAGCCCATGTGATTTTCCCCCCGAAAGTGTTTTGTTGGGACTATCGCCGAACCAGCTTATTTATTTATAAAAATCAAACCATTCCAAACCAAAACCTTCTCTCCTTCTTTTTTGTACTATTAGAAATCGCCGATCTCCTATTTGATATAAGTAATACCACTACGAAAGTACGCACAGATCATGGAACCGTCAGTTCTGGATGTTTTCCAAGGCCTTTCGACCTTAGAGCTTGAGCTACTTTTCAGCACCGACACGTTCGCCGGCGGCACCTCCGCATTGAGCAGCCTTGTGCTTAGCTCTTTCTCCTTTTCGACGGGTATGACCCGACAGCAGAATGGCGAAGGTGGGTTAGCATCTCGCAGCATCGGACTCATTGGCCTCGGCCTCGCTTACAATTCAGTCAAGGCAATTGATCTTGCGCAAGTCTGGACTGCTGCCAAAGGTCGTCACAAGCAAATTGTTCGGCGCGAGCGTGTGCGCGAGCTGGTCGAGCGCCGAGCATCACGGGGCATGACAGAGAACTTGCTCTCGTCGACTGACGAGTTCCCGAAGCGCAATGAGGATGACGACGACGAAGGCGCCATTTTAGAAGAAGATGAAGACGATGATCAGGCCGTAGCCCGCGCCATGCTGTTGACGCCAAAGCTCCTAAGATTACCTGGTGTGCTCCAACGCACGGGTGTAGTGACGCTGATATACGATACTTTAGTCCCGGAATATGGACTCTCTGCGCCGCTTGATTGGTCTCTTGGCGTCGGTCTATTTGCGCTATGGGGTACCCTACATTATTCTGACAGCTTCAAGCGATGGGATCGAGCCATTTTTGGCTCGCATCGATTACTTTACCAGGGTGACAGCAACACCCCTGGCCTAGATGGCGGCGACCCCGAAGGAATGGAGTCTATTGTCGCACACTTGATAGTTGTTTGGGCTGGCTCGAAATACTCAGAGCTGGTGCAAACGCTGGACCTTAACGCATTTGTGCTCGGCGTCGTTGGTGCTGGGCTGATGGCCGGCACTGCATTATACAACTACAAACAGCATAAAGGCTCGCATACAACTGTAACAACCAAAAAGGATATTTCCTTTTTCACAGGCGCGATTGGAAATGGCATCCTTCACGACCTTTTCTCACAGCTACTTGTGTCATACACATCAGCAAGCACGACTATTGCGTCAACTATAGCTGCTGTTGGCCGGCGCTCTATCGAAACTTTTTTGTGGGGCACTATTATTCTCAAACTGGCCAAGGAATACCCGCTACTGGGTTCCGAGCCTGCCAAGAGTGCCAGCATTACCCGCAGCAATAGCAACGAAACTAACACCAGCAGCTTTAGCGATTTCGATCTAACTGAAGCCAACCGTAGCCGCACTGTCTGGTGGTGGCTTCAGGCCCGTGTCGGCTCGGCTCCACTTGTAGCCTGCTACATGGGTATGCTTGTGAGTGGAAGCGTGTGGCTTGTCAAGAACGGTGTGAGGCTGGTTTACTACTAGAATTGCCAGTCTTGAAGCTACCAGATAAGCCCTGCGAGATAATTCACTAGAAGCAGGTCGATTCTACTGTCCCCAGTGTTTTGTTACCATCATGATGCCTAAGACTCTCGCTGATACATGCCAGAGTATTGGCTACCTGGAGAGATATTTTCTCTTTTTTTGTTTTCAAGTTTGGCGCACTTGGGATTTGACAGTTTTTGGATTCGGTTTGATCTGCGATTTCGTTTATTCATTGTTTGCTATGATATCTTTCATTTCATTTCTCCTCTATCTTGTGCCCTTTTAATGATTTTCATTCTGCTCATTGCGCTCTGCAACACATTATCTTCAACATTGTATACCTCTTTCGAACAGCTCTTTCAACATTGAGCAGGCCATCTCATCATATCTACATATATATATATACTATCTGACTATTCATAATTACTATTACTATTCATTACATTTTAATTCAAAAAGATTTCACTATTTCTTAGTGTCTGTATGTTTTCTTTTTTTAAAGGATGGGGGTCACTCTTTTAAACGGCAAAGAACAATAATGTCTACAAAAGTCACATCAAAATTTTGGTAAAAAAGATAGCTTTCAAGTCTGCAAACTTGACCGTCATTGAGAGAGGAACGGAAATATATAAGCTCGTACAAGAAAAAAAATCTCAGGGGGTAGTGGAAACTTGAATCTTTGTCTTTTGAAGCCCCTGGGTACCTGACATTTTTCCACTCAGCAAAACAAAAAAAAAAAAGAAATTGACCAAAGGAAATAGAACAATAGACGTGAATTACAAGTTTGGAAAGAATATACAATGTGCTAGCAAAATTTTCCCAACACTCTACCCCAAGATTTACATCAACATCGATGTGGTTTACAGCAATCTTCAATGCTTCACCATATGTCTTCAAAATATCCAATCCATATGATTTTGGTACCGGAATAAGAAGAAACTGATAGAAAAGCTAAAACTTCTTTCCAGAGGTACACACAGCTATTTGTGCGAGCGTAACAGCTGGCAAAAACAAGACAGCAATCGCACGCCGCTTCAATATTGCTTGCAAAGCAGTCCGCCGCACTATACCACGGTTTTCAGGGCGTTATTTAGTTCGATTAGTTAGGCGGGGTCCTAAAGTGCCATGTCGGACCCTTTTACAACTGGATGGAAACTGTGTATCTGAGATCACTTCCAGAAAAAATTTCCGCTGACCTCACATTTACCAGCGTTGCTCTAACTGGTGTCCAAAACTTACACATCTATGTGCCGCAAAGAGACTTGAATTTCGCTGTTTTTGGAAGGGGCACGAGTAAGAGCCAGCATCTGTATGCTAGCTTTATAAATTGAAGCTATTGTAATATTAACCCCCTCTTTAGGGTCTTTATTTTGATGAGTGCTCAGTCCAATCAGATTCAAACTCTCAATAATGGATCTCCAGGAATGGCTATGAGGCCTACCAATCGTCCAAGGAGATAGACAGATAGATAATCAATTTGTTGTCCTTACATCAAATAGTTACACATGAAATTATAAAAGAAAATGACATACCGACATGAATTTCAAAAAAATTTGCTTTTATGAGACTAGCAAGGTCGCGGTGTCTGTGCGCTCAACAGTAATGACAAATAGTAAGTTTTTTAGTTGTCTTTTAAATTGTTTTTCGTTACAAAAATAATTATAATAGAAATAATAATAATAATAACCAAGCTTGAATCGCTATTGGTTGTAATGTAAATTTTAAATAACATAATAAGATCCAATGGTGGCTGGGCTCGTCAGTCCAGCTCCGTTACAAACTTTCTAACAGTAAATAGGTACAATGGGTTCTGAGTCCGAAGTGTCGTAAAACGTTTTCTAACAGGGCCCACAATTTTATGCAAGTTACATCAAAAGGAAACATGAAAACCTCCCATTATTTTTATTATTATACTATGTTGATAACTATAACGAGGGAAGAGGCATAATGATGAATGAAAATCGTAAGCACTCGCGCTGTTGTCATTAGTACCTCTTAAATTGTGTTTTACTATTTTTTTGCATAATGATTAGCATGAATAATTACCACATACGGAATAAAAAATGCCCTTCTGTTTGCTGTTTCTACTGCGCTTGCTATTCTTTGTGGGAGAACGCAAGTTTATACGTTAAGTACACAATAAACCCAAAACTACGTTTGGACCCTGACATTATAAGTTTGACAGAAAGCAGTAAAAGGAGCTATGAAAAAGAAAATAACAAAGCTTTGAATATATAGAATAAAGTAATTGATACGAAAAACGACTCAACCAAACGAGAAGGGACCGTGGTCCTAAAGGGTGTTCTGGAGTCGTCAGTATTTACAGGCAACTGACATTGTCATAAGCTCGTATTCAAAATTAATTCTTCCCAAGATCATTCCTGGCAGTCTTTAATACTATTTCCAAGGAGAATGAACAATTTGGTAATACTGTTGTTGGTGGAGCTTTTACTGTTTGTACAAATCATCTACGTCTCATTTATTTTTTTTATTTTTTTTTTGGAGCTGGACTCGGTCAGTCTATGATCCTGATTCTAGATTAGCATCAACCAAAAGCCTTTTGAATTCATTTTATTTTTTATTTCTTTTATTTTATAGTTTTCAAATGATATCTCTCAATACAAGCCAATAATCATAGCCCAAAAGGTTCTGGCAGGCCTGTTTACGTTTAGTGGTTTTAGTTCTGGCCTTTCTGGTACCTTCCAAACTTCAGATCTGAGAGGGCTTTGGGTTAGCCTCGGCTATATACCTTTGGTAGCATGGCTTGTGATTACTAGCAAGTAGTTAAAAAAATTTTTTTTTTGTAGCGACAGCCTACGTTTTCTGGTCGCTTTGAAGGTCCAAATCTTGGGATATTCCAAAACCAAAGTCTTAACTGGCGATTTCCATTTAGAACTTGTTTCAAAACATTACAAAAAAAATTAATAATAATGATAGTTTATCATATTTGAGACTTTTTTGGTGATGATAATTTGGTAACAATTTGAACAATGGTTTCAACGGTTGTTTTGATAGTTGTTAATAAACATAATGACTAAACACAGAATAATGAATTATATAACAAATTTTTAATGCTGACTTTGCTTATTTTTAGCGCCAATCTCCATGATTAAATAATTGAATACTTGAAGACATGTTTTTTTTTTTGACATTTAACGGCCATTCTGAATTCTATTTTTTTTGTTATTATTTTATTTTGTTTTATTCTAATGATATACATATATTTCAATTATATTTAATGATTTATATTATTATGATTATTATGAGGTCGACATAGCATTGGCTGATTCAACTGGAAACATCGCCATGGGGGTTAAGTAGTTTGGTCATTATGAATGTAGAGAGGAGGGTCCCAGGTTCACGCGTGTTTAATTTTTTTTTTTTTTTTTTTTTTTTTTTTTTTTTTTGAAAATTCTCCATTAAACATTACCTATAGAAATTTCCCTTACCATCTGTCCATGCGTTTGGTACGTCTATCTGAGCGTACGCTTCATTTATGTTTTTTTTTTTTCTGTTGTTTTTTGTGTTTTTTTTTTTTTTCTTTCTTCCTCTCGGGGCTTATTTTGATGACTCGGAGCTAGTGCTGTCATCCTCAATCTCGAGTTCCTCCTCCTCTTCGTCATCGGAACGATCATCCTTTTGCACACCGCTGAAAAGGAAGCGGAAGGCAATACGCACAATAAGGAAGAGCCAGTAAGCGTTGACAAGTTGCAGTGCCATTAGCAGCGCAAACGTGATGATCTGCGAGATCCAGCACTTGTACTGTTGAGTTTCCCAGTTAAGATCGTAGGGCCCCACGGTGCGGAACTCAGTCAGAATCGAGTAGAGGATACAGAGATTGAGGTAATGGCGGGTATAGATCCAAACACCCATGAAGCCCAAAAAGAAAGGGCCCGTTAAAACTGAATCAAGGTAGTTGAGAGTCTTGGAAATGGCCAGGAAAAAGTCACTAATGTCCATGGTGACGTAAACAGCAAGACCGATCCAGGTGAAATGGAAGCGGTAGGAAAGAAAAATGAGAGCCATGGTGACAATGTGGTGAAACACCAGCTCATAAAAGTCCTTACGAGGCTTCTCCAGCATTAACGAAAGAACCACGGACTGCTGGGCCCAGAATGCCGCCTGCATAAGGTAAAAGAACTTGAAAATGGCAATATGCTCACGATGGGGGAACTCGGCGTAGAAAGCAGTGGTGTTGAAGTACCAGATGGGGGTATGATACATGATGTAAAGACCAAAGGGACCGGACATGCCATAGTAAACAATTGAATAAGTTTGCTCCATAAAGCGCGAGATCTTGCCCTTCTTTTGAATGCCAACCTTGATAGCAAGCGGACGCAAAATCACCTGCATCCAAAACTCACGGAAAAAGGTGAAAAAAAGCATAGCCATAAAGACAAAAAGAAAATCCTTTTTGCCCTTGCCATAGTAGACGGGATCACCGGGAGCAGCGGGCTCAATACGGTATGAGAGGGTGAAGAAGGGCTCAAGCGGGTTAGACTTAACACCCAGTGCATCGAGGCCAAGATACATCAAAGCAAAAAAGATCAGCAAAATCAAAGGATTGAACCATGAGTTGCGGTAAGAGATTTCGCGGTACCAGAGCCAGACCATCTGAAGGAAAGAAAGCTGCTGAGGTTGCTTCTTGTGCTTGACAGCGGTGGTTTTAGACTTTGTGGAGCTGGCCCGCAACTTTGTGGTTGCGGGGCTAATGCCCGATGAGGAGGCGGAGCCATCTGATGTGCGTTCGATAAGCGCTTCGGTGGTGCCGCTGAGGGCTCTGATTCTGCGACGGCTCTCACGCTCCTGTGAGGGGTTGATGGGCATCGTAGAGAGTGATGGTGCGGCATTATCGCCCAGGCCAATGACGCCGACCGTGGAGCCTCTGCGTTTAGACTTTTGCTCGGACATTGTGAATAGAGGGTCAGAAGAAAGTAGGGGGATCGGAGCAAGAAATGGATCGCAGGACAGTTGGCCGAGAGAAAAGGTGCAGGCAGATCCGGTTGATTGAATGGGAAAAGGAAGAAAGAAAGGTGGGTTGGAGAAGAAAATGATGAAATTGTAAAATTTTTATTTTTGAATTTTTAAGGGGATGTGATTTTGGAGATGCCACAACTGATTATTATTATTATTATTATGGTACTGCAGTCGTAAGTATGGCCACAAAGAACAGACCCAGTGCACTCAAAAATGACAAGAAGGGTAACAGCCTCGAGCCTAACTGACGGTCATCCATGAGCGGCAGTCGTATCTTCCGATTCAGTTGGATTGAATCCAGTTGGATCCTGGGTGATGGGTCCTAAAGGGACGACCGGCATCCGAAACATCTGTGCAATGTGAATATGATTACTGTTATTTATTCATTTATCATTAAACTCCCCCTTGGGGCTTTTCGAGCAGAGAATGGGCTGATGGAGTAGTGATATCCATGGTTTCTGCTGTCAGATGGCATCGTGGATATTTTCAACAGGAGGCCTTGACTTACAGATGAAAGGGCGGATTAACTGGCGGTCCAACTTTTAGCCGAGCAAGCCGCCATTACCGATGGTGATTATTTTTCATGATGATAAATAATTATTTTACTCGGGGATATAGATTTTTATTTATTCATTTAAATATGATTCGGTCATTCATGAAATACTAAAGTTAATGAGATTTCACAAATAATTCTGATCTGACTATTAGTCAATAGATTCAAAGGCAGGTATTTTATGGCATTGGTCAGGTTGTTGTGAAGCCAGGCGTCAACTGCTTGTGTTTTTTGTTTTTTCTCAGCCTGGTAAGGGGTACGCCCATCACTTTAAATTAGACTTAATTGGGTCAGGGAGAACCACGACACCAAAAAAGAATTTAATAAATAATAATAATAATAATAATAATAATAATATAATAATAATAATAATAATAATATATAATAATATAATAATAATAATAATAATAATAATAATAATAATAATAATAATAATAATAATAATAATAATAATAAAATAATAATAAAATAATAATAAAATAATAATAATAATAAATAATAATAATAATAATAATAATAATAATAATAATAATATAATAATAATAATAAATAATAATAATAATAATAATAATAATAATAATAATAAATAATAATAATAATAATAATAATAATAATAATAATAATAAATAAAAATAAAAGGAATTAGATTGTCATAAAAAATTGATTATCTATCTATTTAGATTATTGTAAATAAAAAGGGGACCAAATAGATGTAATTCCCTTTCTCTCGAAGACATAAACAATTCGGAACAATGATTTTGGT